>JAQIUQ010004135.1:0-140000 GCA_030378365.1 Hybognathus amarus
AGCCTCCATTTCTGCACTCAGGTCTAAGTCTCATGGCCCTCTATCGGAATCCAGAGTTTCAAGAAGATCAGAGAAACTCAAAATTTCGACCCCCACCAAAAAAAAATGACAGGGGTACCCCTGTTGTTTTTCTGGGATTTATGCCATTATAAATATCTCTCAGCTCTGGAAAGGGTCTAGAGCCTCCATTTCTGCACTCAGGTCTAAGTCTCATGGCCCTCTATCAGAATCCAGAGTTTCAAGAAGATCAGAGAAACTCAAAATTTCGACCCCCAAAAAAAATGACAGGGGTACCCCTGTAGTTTTTTTTCTGGGATTTATGCCATTATAAATATCTCAATATCTCAGCTCTGGAAGGGTCTAGAGCCTCCATTTCTGCACTCAGGTCTAAGTTTCATGGCCCTCTATCAGAATCCAGAGTTTCAAGAAGATCAGAGAAACTCAAAATTTCGACCCCCCCCCCCCCCAAAAAAAAAAATGACAGGGGTACCCCTTTCGCTTTTTTCTGGGATTTGTGCCATTATAAATGTCTAATATCTTAGATCTGGAAGGGTATAGAGCCTCCATTTTTGCACTCAGGTCTAAGTCTCGATTGCCCTCTATCAGACTCCAGAGTTTCAAGAAGATCAGAGAAATTCAAAATTTCAACCCCCCCCCCCCAAAAAAAAAAAAATGACAGGGGTACCCCTGTAGTTTTTTTCTGGGATTTATGCCATTATAAATAATTCAATATCTCAGCTCTGAAAGGGTCTAGAGCCTCCATTTCTGCACTCAGATCTAAGTCCCATGGCCCTCTATCAGAATCCAGAGTTTCAAGAAGATCAGAGAAACTCAAAATTTCACCCCCCAAAAAAAAAAATGACAGGGGTACCCCTTTCGCTTTTTTCTGGGATTTGTGCCATTATAAATATGTCAATATCTTAGATCTGGAAGGGTCTAGAGCCTCATTTTTGCACTCAGGTCTAAGTCTCGTTGCCCTCTATCAGACTCCAGAGTTTCAAGAAGATCAGAGAAACTCAAAATTTTGGACCCAAAAAAAATGACAGGGGTACCCCTGTCATTTTTTTATGGGATTTATGCCATTATAAATATATTAATATCTCAGCTCTGGAAGGGTCTAGAGCCTCCATTTCTGCACTCAGGTCTAAGTCTCATGGCCCTCTATCAGAATCCAGAGTTTCAAGAAGATCAGGAGAAACTCAAAATTTCGACCCCCCAAAAAAATGACAGGGGTACCCCTGTCGTTTTTTTTCTGGGATTTATGCCATTATAAATATCTCAATATCTCAGCTCTGGAAGGGTCTAGAGCCTCCATTTCTTCACTCAGGTCTAAGTCTCATGGCCCTCTATCAGACTCCAGAGTTTCAAGAAGATCAGAGAAACTCAAAATTTTGACACCCAAAAAAATGACAGGGGTACCCCTGTCGTTTTTTTCTGGGATTTATGCCATTATAAATATCTCAATATCTCAGCTCTGGAAGGGTCTAGAGCCTCCATTTCTGCACTCAGGTCTAAGTTTCATGGCCCTCTATCAGAATCCAGAGTTTCAAGAAGATCAGAGAAACTCAAAATTTTGACCCAAAAAAAAAAAAAATGACAGGGGTACCCCTGTTGTTTTTTTTTTCTGGGATTTATGCCATTATAAATATCTCAATATCTCAGCTCTGGAAGGGTCTAGAGCCTCCATTTTTGCACTCAGGTCTAAGTGTCAATGGCCCTCTATCAGAACCCAGAGTTTCAAGAAGATCAGAGAAACTCAAAATTTTGACACCAAAAAAAATGACAGGGGTACCCCTGTCATTTTTTTCTGGGATTTTTGCAATTATAAATATCTCAATATCTCAGCTCTGGAAGGGTCCAGAGCCTCCATTTCTAAGTCTCATGGCCCTCTATCAGAATCCAGAGTTTCAAAGAAGATCAGAGAAACTTAAAATTTCGACCCCCAAAAAATGACAGGGGTACCCCTGTTGTTGTTTTTCTGGGATTTGTGCCATTATAAATATCTCAATATCTCAGCTCTGGAAGGGTCTAGAGCCTCCATTTTTGCACTCAGGTCTAAGTTTCATGGCCCTCTATCAGAATCCAGAGTTTCAAGAAGATCAGAGCAACTTAAAATTTCGACCCCAAAAAAATGACAGGGGTACCCCTGTTGTTGTTTTTCTGGGATTTGTGCCATTATAAATATCTCAATATCTCAGCTCTGGAAGGGTCTAGAGCCTCCATTTTTGCACTCAGGTCTAAGTCTCATGGCCCTATATCAGAATGCAGAGTTTCAAGAAGATCAGAGAAACTCAAAATTTCGACCCCCCAAAAAAATGACAGGGGTACCCCTGTTGTTTTTTTCTGGGATTTATGCCATTATAAATACCTCAATATCTCAGCTTTGGAAGGGTCTAGAGCCTCCATTTTTGCACTCAGGTCTAAGTCTCATGGCCCTCTATCAGAATCCAGAGTTTCAAGAAGATCAGAGAAACTCAAAATTTCGACCCCCCCAAAAAAATGACAGGGGTACCCCTGTCGTTTTTTCTGGGATTTATGCCATTATAAATATCTCAATATCTCAGCTCTGGAAGGGTCTAGAGCCTCCATTTCTTCACTCAGGTCTAAGTCTCATGGCCCTCTATCAGAATCCAGAGTTTCAAGAAGATCAGAGAAACTCAAAATTTCAACACCCAAAAAAATGACAGGGGTACCCCTGTCGTTTTCTTCTGGGATTTATGCCATTATAAATATCTCAATATCTCAGCTCTGGAAGGGTCTAGAGCCTCCATTTCTGCACTCAGGTCTAAGTTTCATGGCCCTCTATCAGAATCCAGAGTTTCAAGAAGATCAGAGAAACTCAAAATTTTGACCCCAAAAAAAAAAAATGACAGGGGTACCCCTGTTGTTTTTTTTTCTGGGATTTATGCCATTATAAATATATCAATATCTCAGCTCTGGAAGGGTCTAGAGCCTCCATTTTTGCACTCAGGTCTAAGTCTCATGGCCCTCTATCAGAATCCAGAGTTTCAAGAAGATCAGAGAAACTGAAAATTTTGACACCAAAAAAAATGACAGGGGTACCCCTGTCATTTTTTTCTGGGATTTTTGCAATTATAAAAATCTCAATATCTCAGCTCTGGAAGGGTCCAGAGCCTCCATTTCTAAGTCTCATGGCCCTCTATCAGAATCCAGAGTTTCAAGAAGATCAGAGAAACTTAAAATTTCGACCCCAAAAAAATGACAGGGGTACCCCTGTGTTGTTTTTCTGGGATTTGTGCCATTATAAATATCTCAATATCTCAGCTCTGGAAGGGTCTAGAGCCTCCATTTTTGCACTCAGGTCTAAGTTTCATGGCCCTCTATCAGGAATCCAGAGTTTCAAGAAGATCAGAGCAACTTAAAATTTCGACCCCAAAAAAAATGACAGGGGTACCCCTGTTGTTGTTTTTCTGGGATTTGTGCCATTATAAATATCTCAATATCTCAGCTCTGGAAGGGTCTAGAGCCTCCATTTTTGCACTCAGGTCTAAGTCTCATGGCCCTATATCAGAATGCAGAGTTTCAAGAAGATCAGAGAAACTCAAAATTTCGACCCCCAAAAAAATGACAGGGGTACCCCTGTTGTTTTTTTCTGGGATTTATGCCATTATAAATACCTCAATATCTCAGCTTTGGAAGGGTCTAGAGCCTCCATTTTTGCACTCAGGTCTAAGTCTCATGGCCCTCTATCAGAATCCAGAGTTTCAAGAAGATCAGAGAAACTCAAAATTTCGACCCCCCCAAAAAAATGACAGGGGTACCCCTGTCGTTTTTTCTGGGATTTATGCCATTATAAATATCTCAATATCTCAGCTCTGGAAGGGTCTAGAGCCTCCATTTCTTCACTCAGGTCTAAGTCTCATGGCCCTCTATCAGAATCCAGAGTTTCAAGAAGATCAGAGAAACTCAAAATTTCAACACCCAAAAAAATGACAGGGGTACCCCTGTCGTTTTCTTCTGGGATTTATGCCATTATAAATATCTTAATATCTCAGCTCTGGAAGGGTCTAGAGCCTCCATTTTTGCACTCAGGTCTAAGTCTCATGGCCCTCTATCAGAATCCAGAGTTTCAAGAAGATCAGAGAAACTTAAAATTTCGACCCCAAAAAAAAAAAAATGACAGGGGTACCCCTGTCGTTTTTGTCTGGGATTTATGCCATTATAAATACCTCAATATCTCAGCTCTGGAAGGGTCTAGAGCCTCCATTTTTGCACTCAGGTCTAAGTCTCATGGCCCTCTATCAGAATCCAGAGTTTCAAGAAGATCAGAGAAACTCAAAATTTTGACCCCCAAAAAAATGACAGGGGTACCCCTGTTGTTTTTTCTGGGATTTATGCCATTATAAATATCTCAATATCTCAGCTCTGGAAGGGTCTAGAGCCTCCATTTTTTGCACTCAGGTCTAAGTCTCATGGCCCTCTATCAGAATCCAGAGTTTCAAGAAGATCAGAGAAACTCAAAATTTTGACCCCCCCAAAAAAATGACAGGGGTACCCCTGTCGTTTTTTCTGGGATTTATGCCATTATAAATATCTCAATATCTCAGCTCTGGAAGGGTCTAGAGCCTCCATTTCTGCACTCAGGTCTAAGTCTCATGGCCCTCTATCAGAATCCAGAGTTTCAAGAAGATCAGAGAAACTCAAAATTTTGACCCCCAAAAAAATGACAGGGGTACCCCTGTCGTTTTTTTCTGGGATTTATGCCATTATAAATATCTCAATATCTCAGCTCTGGAAGGGTCTAGAGCCTCCATTTCTGCACTCAGGTCTAAGTCTCATGGCCCTCTATCAGAATCCAGAGTTTCAAGAAGATCAGAGAAACTCAAAATTTTGACCCAAAAAAAAAAAAAAAATGACAGGGGTACCCCTGTTGTTTTTTTTTTCTGGGATTTATGCCATTATAAATATATCAATATCTCAGCTCTGGAAGGGTCTAGAGCCTCCATTTTTGCACTCAGGTCTAAGTCTCATGGCCCTCTATCAGAATCCAGAGTTTCAAGAAGATCAGAGAAACTGAAAATTTTGACACCAAAAAAAATGACAGGGGTACCCCTGTCATTTTTTTCTGGGATTTTTGCAATTATAAATATCTCAATATCTCAGCTCTGGAAGGGTCCAGAGCCTCTGCACTCAGGTCTAAGTCTCATGGCCCTCTATCAGAATCCAGAGTTTCAAGAAGATCAGAGAAACTTAAAATTTTGACCCCCAAAAAAATGACAGGGGTACCCCTGTTGTTTTTCTGGGATTTGTGCCATTATAAATATCTCAATATCTCAGCTCTGGAAGGGTCTAGAGCCTCCATTTTTGCACTCAGGTCTAAGTTTCATGGCCCTCTATCAGAATCCAGAGTTTCAAGAAGATCAGAGAAACTCAAAATTTCGACCCCAAAAAAAATGACAGGGGTACCCCTGTCGTTGTTTTTCTGGGATTTGTGCCATTATAAATATCTCAATATCTCAGCTCTGGAAGGGTCTAGAGCCTCCATTTTTGCACTCAGGTCTAAGTCTCATGGCCCTCTATCAGAATCCAGAGTTTCAAGAAGATCAGAGAAACTCAAAATTTTGACCCCCCAAAAAAATGACAGGGGTACCCCTGTTGTTTTTTTCTGGGATTTATGCCATTATAAATATCTCAATATCTCAGCTCTGGAAGGGTCTAGAGCCTCCATTTTTGCACTCAGGTCTAAGTCTCATGGCCCTCTATCAGAATCCAGAGTTTCAAGAAGATCAGAGAAACTCAAAATTTTGACCCCCCCAAAAAAATGACAGGGGTACCCCTGTCGTTTTTTCTGGGATTTATGCCATTATAAATATCTCAATATCTCAGCTCTGGAAGGGTCTAGAGCCTCCATTTCTTGCACTCAGGTCTAAGTCTCATGGCCCTCTATCAGAATCCAGAGTTTCAAGAAGATCAGAGAAACTCAAAATTTCAACCACCCAAAAAAATGACAGGGGTACCCCTGTCGTTTTCTTCTGGGATTTATGCCATTATAAATATCTTAATATCTCAGCTCTGGAAGGGTCTAGAGCCTCCATTTTTGCACTCAGGTCTAAGTCTCATGGCCCTCTATCAGAATCCAGAGTTTCAAGAAGATCAGAGAAACTCAAAATTTCGACCCCAAAAAAAAAATGACAGGGGTACCCCTGTCGTTTTTTTCTGGGATTTATGCCATTATAAATATCTCAATATCTCAGCTCTGGAAGGGTCTAGAGCCTCCATTTTTGCACTCAGGTCTAAGTATCATGGCCCTCTATCAGAATCCAGAGTTTCAAGAAGATCAGAGAAACTCAAAATTTCGACCCCCAAAAAAATGACAGGGGTACCCCTGTTGTTTTTTCTGGGATTTATGCCATTATAAATATCTCAATATCTCAGCTTTGGAAGGGTCTAGAGCCTCCATTTTTGCACTCAGGTCTAAGTCTCATGGCCCTCTATCAGAATCCAGAGTTTCAAGAAGATCAGAGAAACTCAAAATTTTGACCCCCCAAAAAAATGACAGGGGTACCCCTGTCGTTTTTTCTGGGATTTATGCCATTATAAATATCTCAATATCTCAGCTCTGGAAGGGTCTAGAGCCTCCATTTCTTCACTCAGGTCTAAGTCTCATGGCCCTCTATCAGAATCCAGAGTTTCAAGAAGATCAGAGAAACTCAAAATTTCAACACCCAAAAAAATGACAGGGGTACCCCTGTCGTTTTCTTCTGGGATTTATGCCATTATAAATATCTTAATATCTCAGCTCTGGAAGGGTCTAGAGCCTCCATTTTTGCACTCAGGTCTAAGTCTCATGGCCCTCTATCAGAATCCAGAGTTTCAAGAAGATCAGAGAAACTTAAAATTTCGACCCCAAAAAAAAAATGACAGGGGTACCCCTGTCGTTTTTTTCTGGGATTTATGCCATTATAAATACCTCAATATCTCAGCTTTGGAAGGGTCTAGAGCCTCCATTTTTGCACTCAGGTCTAAGTCTCATTGCCCTCTATCAGAATGCAGAGTTTCAAGAAGATCAGAGAAACTCCAAATTTCGACCCCCAAAAAAATGACAGGGGTACCCCTGTTGTTTTTTCTGGGATTTATGCCATTATAAATACCTCAATATCTCAGCTTTGGAAGGGTCTAGAGCCTCCATTTTTGCACTCAGGTCTAAGTCTCATGGCCCTCTATCAGAATCCAGAGTTTCAAGAAGATCGAGAGAAACTCAAAATTTCGAGCCCCCCAAAAAAATGACAGGGGTACCCCTGTCGTTTTTTTCTGGATTTATGCCATTATAAATATCTCAATATCTCAGCTCTGGAAGGGTCTAGAGCCTCCATTTCTTCACTCAGGTCTAAGTCTCATGGCCCTCTATCAGACTCCAGAGTTTCAAGAAGATCAGAGAAACTCAAAATTTCGACACCCAAAAAAATGACAGGGGTACCCCTGTCGTTTTCTTCTGGGATTTATGCCATTATAAATATCTCAATATCTCAGCTCTGGAAGGGTCTAGAGCCTCCATTTCTGCACTCAGGTCTAAGTTTCATGGCCCTCTATCAGAATCCAGAGTTTCAAGAAGATCAGAGAAACTCAAAATTTTGACCCCAAAAAAAAAAAAAATGACAGGGGTACCCCTGTTGTTTTTTTTCTGGGATTTATGCCATTATAAATATCTCAATATCTCAGCTCTGGAAGGGTCTAGAGCCTCCATTTTTGCACTCAGGTCTAAGTCTCATGGCCCTCTATCAGAATCCAGAGTTTCAAGAAGATCAGAGAAACTGAAAATTTTGACACCAAAAAAAATGACAGGGGTACCCCTGTCATTTTTTTCTGGAATTTTTGCAATTATAAAAATCTCAATATCTCAGCTCTGGAAGGGTCCAGAGCCTCCATTTTCTAAGTCTCATGGCCCTCTATCAGAATCCAGAGTTTCAAGAAGATCAGAGAAACTTAAAATTTCGACCCCCAAAAAAATGACAGGGGTACCCCTGTGTTGTTTTTCTGGGATTTGTGCCATTATAAATATCTCAATATCTCAGCTCTGGAAGGGTCTAGAGCCTCCATTTTTGCACTCAGGTCTAAGTCTCATGGCCCTCTATCAGAATCCAGAGTTTCAAGAAGATCAGAGCAACTTAAAATTTCGACCCCCCAAAAAAATGACAGGGGTACCCCTGTTGTTGTTTTTCTGGGATTTGTGCCATTATAAATATCTCAATATCTCAGCTCTGGAAGGGTCTAGAGCCTCCATTTTTGCACTCAGGTCTAAGTCTCATGGCCCTCTATCAGAATCCAGAGTTTCAAGAAGATCAGAGAAACTCAAAATTTTGACCCCCAAAAAAATGACAGGGGTACCCCTGTTGTTTTTTTCTGGGATTTATGCCATTATAAATATCTCAATATCTCAGCTCTGGAAGGGTCTAGAGCCTCCATTTTTGCACTCAGGTCTAAGTCTCATGGCCCTCTATCAGAATCCAGAGTTTCAAGAAGATCAGAGAAACTCAAAATTTTGACCCCCCAAAAAAAATGACAGGGGTACCCCTGTCGTTTTTTTCTGGGATTTATGCCATTATAAATATCTCAATATCTCAGCTCTGGAAGGGTCTAGAGCCTCCATTTCTTCACTCAGGTCTAAGTCTCATGGCCCTCTATCAGAATCCAGAGTTTCAAGAAGATCAGAGAAACTCAAAATTTCGACCCCCAAAAAAATGACAGGGGTACCCCTGTCGTTTTCTTCTGGGATTTATGCCATTATAAATATCTCAATATCTCAGCTCTGGAAGGGTCTAGAGCCTCCATTTTTGCACTCAGGTCTAAGTCTCATGGCCCTCTATCAGAATCCAGAGTTTCAAGAAGATCAGAGAAACTCAAAATTTCGACCCCAAAAAAAAAAATGACAGGGGTACCCCTGTCGTTTTTTTCTGGGATTTATGCCATTATAAATATCTCAATATCTCAGCTCTGGAAGGGTCTAGAGCCTCCATTTTTGCACTCAGGTCTAAGTCTCATGGCCCTCTATCAGAATCCAGAGTTTCAAGAAGATCAGAGAAACTCAAAATTTCGACCCCCAAAAAAAATGACAGGGGTACCCCTGTCGTTTTTTCTGGGATTTATGCCATTATAAATATCTCAATATCTCAGCTCTGGAAGGGTCTAGAGCCTCCATTTTTGCACTCAGGTCTAAGTCTCATGGCCCTCTATCAGAATCCAGAGTTTCAAGAAGATCAGAGAAACTCAAAATTTTGACCCCCCCAAAAAAAATGACAGGGGTACCCCTGTCGTTTTTTTCTGGGATTTATGCCATTATAAATATCTCAATATCTCAGCTCTGGAAGGGTCTAGAGCCTCCATTTCTTCACTCAGGTCTAAGTCTCATGGCCCTCTATCAGAATCCAGAGTTTCAAGAAGATCAGAGAAACTCAAAATTTTGACACCCAAAAAAAATGACAGGGGTACCCCTGTCGTTTTTTTCTGGGATTTATGCCATTATAAATATCTCAATATCTCAGCTCTGGAAGGGTCTAGAGCCTCCATTTCTGCACTCAGGTCTAAGTCTCATGGCCCTCTATCAGAATCCAGAGTTTCAAGAAGATCAGAGAAACTCAAAATTTTGACCCAAAAAAAAAAAAAATGACAGGGGTACCCCTGTTGTTGTTTTTTTCTGGGATTTATGCCATTATAAATATATCAATATCTCAGCTCTGGAAGGGTCTAGAGCCTCCATTTTTGCACTCAGGTCTAAGTCTCATGGCCCTCTATCAGAATCCAGAGTTTCAAGAAGATCAGAGAAACTGAAAATTTTGACACCAAAAAAAATGACAGGGGTACCCCTGTCATTTTTTTCTGGGATTTTTGCAATTATAAAAATCTCAATATCTCAGCTCTGGAAGGGTCCAGAGCCTCCATTTTCTAAGTCTCATGGCCCTCTATCAGAATCCAGAGTTTCAAGAAGATCAGAGAAACTTAAAATTTCGACCCCCAAAAAAATGACAGGGGTACCCCTGTTGTTTTTCTGGGATTTGTGCCATTATAAATATCTCAATATCTCAGCTCTGGAAGGGTCTAGAGCCTCCATTTTTGCACTCAGGTCTAAGTTTCATGGCCCTCTATCAGAATCCAGAGTTTCAAGAAGATCAGAGCAACTTAAAATTTCGACCCCAAAAAAAATGACAGGGGTACCCCTGTCGTTGTTTTTCTGGGATTTGTGCCATTATAAATATCTCAATATCTCAGCTCTGGAAGGGTCTAGAGCCTCCATTTTTGCACTCAGGTCTAAGTCTCATGGCCCTCTATCAGAATCCAGAGTTTCAAGAAGATCAGAGAAACTCAAAATTTCGACCCCCAAAAAAATGACAGGGGTACCCCTGTTGTTTTTTTCTGGGATTTATGCCATTATAAATATCTCAATATCTCAGCTCTGGAAGGGTCTAGAGCCTCCATTTTTGCACTCAGGTCTAAGTCTCATGGCCCTCTATCAGAATCCAGAGTTTCAAGAAGATCAGAGAAACTCAAAATTTTGACCCCCCCAAAAAAATGACAGGGGTACCCCTGTCGTTTTTTCTGGGATTTATGCCATTATAAATATCTCAATATCTCAGCTCTGGAAGGGTCTAGAGCCTCCATTTCTTCACTCAGGTCTAAGTCTCATGGCCCTCTATCAGAATCCAGAGTTTCAAGAAGATCAGAGAAACTCAAAATTTCAACACCCAAAAAAATGACAGGGGTACCCCTGTCGTTTTCTTCTGGGATTTATGCCATTATAAATATCTTAATATCTCAGCTCTGGAAGGGTCTAGAGCCTCCATTTTTGCACTCAGGTCTAAGTCTCATGGCCCTCTATCAGAATCCAGAGTTTCAAGAAGATCAGAGAAACTTAAAATTTCGACCCCAAAAAAAAAAAAATGACAGGGGTACCCCTGTCGTTTTTTTCTGGGATTTATGCCATTATAAATACCTCAATATCTCAGCTCTGGAAGGGTCTAGAGCCTCCATTTTTGCACTCAGGTCTAAGTCTCATGGCCCTCTATCAGAATCCAGAGTTTCAAGAAGATCAGAGAAACTTAAAATTTCGACCCCCAAAAAAATGACAGGGGTACCCCTGTTGTTTTTTTCTGGGATTTATGCCATTATAAATACCTCAATATCTCAGCTTTGGAAGGGTCTAGAGCCTCCATTTTTGCACTCAGGTCTAAGTCTCATGGCCCTCTATCAGAATCCAGAGTTTCAAGAAGATCAGAGAAACTCAAAATTTTGACCCCCCAAAAAAATGACAGGGGTACCCCTGTCGTTTTTTCTGGGATTTATGCCATTATAAATATCTCAATATCTCAGCTCTGGAAGGGTCTAGAGCCTCCATTTCTTCACTCAGGTCTAAGTCTCATGGCCCTCTATCAGAATCCAGAGTTTCAAGAAGATCAGAGAAACTCAAAATTTCAACACCCAAAAAAATGACAGGGGTACCCCTGTCGTTTTCTTCTGGGATTTATGCCATTATAAATATCTTAATATCTCAGCTCTGGAAGGGTCTAGAGCCTCCATTTTTGCACTCAGGTCTAAGTCTCATGGCCCTCTATCAGAATCCAGAGTTTCAAGAAGATCAGAGAAACTTAAAATTTCGACCCCAAAAAAAAAATGACAGGGGTACCCCTGTCGTTTTTTCTGGGATTTATGCCATTATAAATACCTCAATATCTCAGCTTTGGAAGGGTCTAGAGCCTCCATTTTTGCACTCAGGTCTAAGTCTCATGGCCCTCTATCAGAATGCAGAGTTTCAAGAAGATCAGAGAAACTCAAAATTTCGACCCCCAAAAAATGACAGGGGTACCCCTGTTGTTTTTTCTGGGATTTATGCCATTATAAATATCTCAATATCTCAGCTCTGGAAGGGTCTAGAGCCTCCATTTTTGCACTCAGGTCTAAGTCTCATGGCCCTCTATCAGAATCCAGAGTTTCAAGAAGATCAGAGAAACTCAAAATTTCGACCCCCCAAAAAAATGACAGGGGTACCCCTGTCGTTTTTTCTGGGATTTATGCCATTATAAATATCTCAATATCTCAGCTCTGGAAGGGTCTAGAGCCTCCATTTCTTCACTCAGGTCTAAGTCTCATGGCCCTCTATCAGACTCCAGAGTTTCAAGAAGATCAGAGAAACTCAAAATTTCGACACCCAAAAAAATGACAGGGGTACCCCTGTCGTTTTCTTCTGGGATTTATGCCATTATAAATATCTCAATATCTCAGCTCTGGAAGGGTCTAGAGCCTCCATTTCTGCACTCAGGTCTAAGTTTCATGGCCCTCTATCAGAATCCAGAGTTTCAAGAAGATCAGAGAAACTCAAAATTTTGACCCCAAAAAAAAAAAAAATGACAGGGGTACCCCTGTTGTTTTTTTTTTCTGGGATTTATGCCATTATAAATATATCAATATCTCAGCTCTGGAAGGGTCTAGAGCCTCCATTTTTGCACTCAGGTCTAAGTCTCATGGCCCTCTATCAGAATCCAGAGTTTCAAGAAGATCAGAGAAACTGAAAATTTTGACACCAAAAAAAATGACAGGGGTACCCCTGTCATTTTTTTCTGGATTTTTGCAATTATAAAAATCTCAATATCTCAGCTCTGGAAGGGTCCAGAGCCTCCATTTTCTAAGTCTCATGGCCCTCTATCAGAATCCAGAGTTTCAAGAAGATCAGAGAAACTTAAAATTTCGACCCCAAAAAATGACAGGGGTACCCCTGTGTTGTTTTTCTGGGATTTGTGCCATTATAAATATCTCAATATCTCAGCTCTGGAAGGGTCTAGAGCCTCCATTTTTGCACTCAGGTCTAAGTTTCATGGCCCTCTATCAGAATCCAGAGTTTCAAGAAGATCAGAGCAACTTAAAATTTCGACCCCAAAAAAAATGACAGGGGTACCCCTGTTGTTGTTTTTCTGGGATTTGTGCCATTATAAATATCTCAATATCTCAGCTCTGGAAGGGTCTAGAGCCTCCATTTCTTTGCACTCAGGTCCAAGTCTCATGGCCCTATATCAGAATGCAGAGTTTCAAGAAGATCAGAGAAACTCAAAATTTCGACCCCCAAAAAAATGACAGGGGTACCCCTGTTGTTTTTTTCTGGGATTTATGCCATTATAAATACCTCAATATCTCAGCTTTGGAAGGGTCTAGAGCCTCCATTTTTGCACTCAGGTCTAAGTCTCATGGCCCTCTATCAGAATCCAGAGTTTCAAGAAGATCAGAGAAACTCAAAATTTTGACCCCCCCAAAAAAATGACAGGGGTACCCCTGTCGTTTTTTCTGGGATTTATGCCATTATAAATATCTCAATATCTCAGCTCTGGAAGGGTCTAGAGCCTCCATTTCTTCACTCAGGTCTAAGTCTCATGGCCCTCTATCAGAATCCAGAGTTTCAAGAAGATCAGAGAAACTCAAAATTTCAACACCCAAAAAAATGACAGGGGTACCCCTGTCGTTTTCTTCTGGGATTTATGCCATTATAAATATCTTAATATCTCAGCTCTGGAAGGGTCTAGAGCCTCCATTTTTGCACTCAGGTCTAAGTCTCATGGCCCTCTATCAGAATCCAGAGTTTCAAGAAGATCAGAGAAACTTAAAATTTCGACCCCAAAAAAAAAAAAAATGACAGGGGTACCCTGTCGTTTTTTTCTGGGATTTATGCCATTATAAATACCTCAATATCTCAGCTTTGGAAGGGTCTAGAGCCTCCATTTTTGCACTCAGGTCTAAGTATCATGGCCCTCTATCAGAATCCAGAGTTTCAAGAAGATCAGAGAAACTCAAATTTTGACCCCCCCAAAAAATGACAGGGGTACCCCTGTCTTTTTTTCTGGGATTTATGCCATTATAAATATCTCAATATCTCAGCTCTGGAAGGGTCTAGAGCCTCCATTTTTGCACTCAGGTCTAAGTCTCATGGCCCTCTATCAGAATCCAGAGTTTCAAGAAGATCAGAGAAACTCAAAATTTCGACCCCCCAAAAAAATGACAGGGGTACCCCTGTCGTTTTTTTCTGGGATTTATGCCATTATAAATATCTCAATATCTCAGCTCTGGAAGGGTCTAGAGCCTCCATTTCTGCACTCAGGTCTAAGTCTCATGGCCCTCTATCAGAATCCAGAGTTTCAAGAAGATCAGAGAAACTCAAAATTTTGACCCCCAAAAAAAAATGACAGGGGTACCCCTGTCGTTTTTTTCTGGGATTTATGCCATTATAAATATCTCAATATCTCAGCTCTGGAAGGGTCTAGAGCCTCCATTTTTGCACTCAGGTCTAAGTCTCATGGCCCTCTATCAGAATCCAGAGTTTCAAGAGATCAGAGAAACTCAAAATTTTGACCCAAAACAAAAAAATGACAGGGGTACCCCTGTCGTTTTCTTCTGGGATTTATGCCATTATAAATATCTCAATATCTCAGCTCTGGAAGGGTCTCAGAGCCTCCATTTTTGCACTCAGGTCTAAGTGTCAATGCCCTCTATCATGAACCCTAGAGTTTCAAGAAGATCTAGAGAAGACTCAAAATTCTTGACACCAAAAAATGCAGGGGCACCCCTGTCAGTTTTATGGGACTTTTGCAATTATAAATATCTCAATATCTCAGCTCTGGATGGGTCCAGAGCCTCCATTTCTCAAGTCTATCCAGCCTCTCAAGGGATCTCAGATGCCCCAACGCCTGTGAAGAGACGACTCTAATTGCTGCTGGTCAGATATGTTATGGCTCCATATTGCACTCAGGTCTAAGTCTCATGGCCCTATATCAGAATGCAGAGTTTCAAGAAGATCAGAGAAACTCAAAATTTCGACCCCCAAAAAAATGACAGGGGTACCCCTGTTGTTTTTTTTCTGGATTTATGCCATTATAAATACCTCAATATCTCAGCTTTGGAAAGGGTCTAGAGCCTCCATTTTTGCACTCAGGTCTAAGTCTCATGGCCCTCTATCAGAATCCAGTTTCAGAAGATCAGAGAAACTCAAAATTTCGACACCCAAAAAAATGACCCCATTCATATTGAGGTGCCTCCGTGTGCATGATTCCTGCTAGTAACCTCCACATGTGTATTTCCACTGTAAGCCTCTCTGAGCGTGTGTCTTCCCTCGGCAAGCCACCTTGCCATCCCTGGAGTTAAGATTTTAGCCACCCTATGGGTCTGGTGACTCCAGTGTTCTCCATATCGAAGCCCCCTGGGCCATATGTGTATTCCTAAGTCCTCCCTACGGGTAGGCGTACTGCGGCATATTCCCCTGGGATATGCTCCCCAGTGTACCTTGGTATTCCTGTGTCAAGTAGGACTCCTTGTCAATAAGTTAAGTGGGTCAGGGGTTCAGACTTGCGCAGGGCACTGGAAGACAGCTGTGAAGGTGGCGTGATTTACACGTGGGACCCCATCTCCGTCATTCCGACGTAACTCGGAGTGACTACGAAGGGGAACATCTCGGTTATGTATGTAACCCTCGTTCCCTGAGTAGGGAACGGAGCACGTCACGTCTCCCTGCCACTTCCGCTGTACCGCTGGGTAGATTCCCGAGTTCAGTCTCGGCTCCTCAGCGAAGACATACTGCGGTAGTGTCCACTTCCTCCTTTATACTCACGGGGTGAGGTGGAGATACGCTATGCAAATTCCGCAGACCCATAGCATTTCTTTGCCATTGGCTCGTTTTTTAATACTCTGAAGAGGACTGGCTTTCTAGGTCGAAACCCCCATCTCCATCATTCCACGTAATCGTCTCCGTTCCCCTACCGGGGAACAGGGGTTACATACCTGAACCGAGACGTTTTTTGGGGGCGTGGCTTCTCCCAACCACTCTCAAACACACAATCAGCAATAATTTAAAATATATGATATGTGGACTTTTAATTGAATTGACACACAACATTTATTATTGAGATAAAAAATTCAACAAATAAAAAGACTGCGCTGGACGAAATATATATGAAGTTAGTTTACATATAAATTTGTAAAACTCTTAATATAAAAGGCGAGCGTATAGCTTCACGTGAGGCTTCCGGTTTGATCCGCATCCAGTTATTTCAGCTGTACTGTCCGTTGTGCTGCAGCTGCTGCTTGATATTGCAAACTGTTCATATCATATCATTTAATTTTTAAACACATGTTGGAAGCGCCAATTATTTGTCAATTTACTGCATTTTGTTATTATTTACCATAGCGGCTAATGAATCGGAAGTGCCGCCCTACACAATGCGTCAGACTATACAAGTAGGCTATGTTGACTTCAGTTGTCTTATTGATTTCTGTCGCCATCTAGTGGAGATACACGGCAAGTGCTTCAAATCACAAGAAAACCACTAAGGCTATATATTGGCTTCTTTAGTGACACAGATACTGTATTTTATATTACTTTTAGCCAAACAAAAACTTGAGCAAAAGTAACACAAACACCTCTGCTATACATGATTTTTCACTTTTATCTACTCCAAGTTCTGTAAAGATTTTTTTCTTGAAAATTGCTTAACTTATTTTGATAAGTTAAAGCAATGTAAAAAAAAAACATGTTGTCAGTAACATTATTGATAATATAATTGTTTACAGTATACTGTTATGGAATATAATTCCTTCAGGTAATCTCTGACCCAGTGAGTGTCATGTTCTCCCTTCTCCGTCATCTCAGGATGAAAGCCCATTTACTCACCCATGCTCTAAAAATCACACCTCACATCAGACTTGATGTATTGAGAGTTTCAACCATGCCAATTATTAGCGACAAATGGTTTTTGAATAATTAGGCACATCTGAATTAGTTTCTTTTAACCGGGAATAATAATATATTGGTAGTTTGAACCATTTCTAATTGACTTTAAATTCATAATTTACCCAGTATCGATAGGCTAATTAGGGCCAAAAAAAACATAAATCTGAAAAAACAATGATGTGCATGGATAAATCATATATATATATATATATATATATATATATATATATATATATATATATATATATATATACATAATGGTAATATTCCATAATCCTGACTAAACTGTGAATGACTCAAGAAAGAATAAATGGGTCATTTGCATCGAAATCGGTGGCTTTTCAACTTTAAATTTTTGAAAAACAAAATTATTTTAAACTGATTTTTTCAATACCGATTGGATGAAGACATCTTAACATGACAATAAATTGTGTTAGGCCATCTAAAGCTATGCCATTTACTATTTTATGACTGTTTATTTATTTCATGTTTTGATATTTCGTCAGTCCTGTTACCAACTAAAGTGCTACTATATATAATACTTCCAATTACAAATATACAAAAGTTTGCACATATATAAGTAGTATTTTTGTCCCTCTTTTCATTCATATTATGTCATATTTAAAACAATTCTGTTTTATATCATTATTGCCATTCAGATTACTGAAAATGTCCTATTTCAGTGACGAAATCACATTACAATACTTAAGTATACTTTTACAAGATATTTATTTAAAAAAGGGTCTTGTCCTAAATGCAATATAGTGCAGGTTACTATGGTGAGATCTGTTTTAACTGTCAAATGTCATTTTTCTTTTAAAATATCAAATTAATGACAGTAACAGGACTGAGCTCTCAATAGCCAAGAGTGTGTTTTGTCGCCTATTTTTGTAATTGCAGTTAATTGCATGCATTATGGACAAGAGTTATGAACTTATTTACCTGCTTATACATACTATGGAACATTAGGCCATGACAATCCGCTTTCCTTCTCTCCTCTCTGGATCCTGGTCTCTTTGTGCACGATAGCGTTGCATCTCGGCTGCAGTTAATGGCATATTACTAACAACTGTAAAAGTGTATAGCAAATTAAAAGTGATGTTAATTATATGCAAATAAGACACACTACAAACAATGGTAACTAATTATGTCAATGCTCATATGCTGCCGACTCATATATCGCTGCTTTTAAATAACACACAAAATAACCTTTAAAATGTCTGTCTCTTAAATTTTTTTTTTTTAATAAAAAATATCTATGTCCTTTCGTTGTTTTCCTAATCCTTAAATTCCATTTTAATGTTTTCCCCAGGAATAATCAGGAGCTAGAATCTATGCTCCCTATTGCTCCCTATTGGATAGTAACAGGACTGATGGTAACAGGACTGATGATTTTATGCTAATTTCTAGCTAACAGGTCAAGGTCTAAAAGGTAGGCCTACATGCTAAGTAATCTGAAAGGTTATTATCTCTAGATATTGATAATATTAGGACTACTAAATAATTGTTGATATGTACACTTTAAAAAACGTTAACAGGACTGACCTACACTCTCTAACAACCCTGATAAAACATAAAAAATAGGACAATTAAGAAGAGAGAAAATTACCCTTGCTTACACTGTGGAATCCACTTCATCTAAATGATGTCACTTCCATGATGTGATGTCAATTCTGGTTTGTACCATTATATTATAGGTTTTTTTTTTGGTGATAGTAACAGGACTGACATAAAATTAGGGGACAATGATAAAATGACTTATAGTTCTAAGAAAATATATTTATTTATGTCAAAACCATTGCTTAACGATGAGATTACACTTAAGACAATATAAAATAGTGAACATTTTATAATTTTACCAACATTTTACTAATTTGAAAAAGAACAACCATAGAGAGGGACAGGCTAAAATCCTTAGGCTACCCATAGCATATACTATGTGATTTTAATTATTTAAAATTATATTTTATTGGCTTTTACTTGGTAGTATATTGATGCATATGATCTATAGTAACATTACGTTTTTTAAATTTCACATTTATTTGTTGTTAAACCAACTTTAGAACTGATTATTTGTTAGGGACGCAAAAGGCACCAATTTCACGGAATCACCCGATTTGAATAAATAGAACTATAATTTTTCAATTGCTTGCAAAATCACCCTCGGGGCTGATGACACATGTAAATGTAGCTCATAAGTAATATTAATCAAACGCTACTCTGCGCTACACAATCAAGCCACCTGTCAGTCAGATGAATATGCATGACCTGTTTACATAATTTGTATAGGCCTATTAATCTGTCGCCGTCACGGTGCGCGCTCCAAATCAGACGCCTCACATCACACACTAAATTCACTAAACTCTTCAAAATAACACCCCTTGTGAAATTTAATCTGTACTAGACAGGGAAATTCAAATGCGCTGCCCTGCGAAAGTAATTTAGATCTTATATTGGAAAATGCAATTATAGGGTGAGCAGGGCCGCATAGTGCTAATGACCTTTATGAATGACGTGTAGATGGAGACATTTCAATTTCAATCCTAAATGCCCACGTCGAAATCTAATGCAAGTCTCTTTCAGTATAGGCTACTACGAAATATCAGCTTTGAGCGTTTGTATATTGCAGGTAGAGCTTTTTACTTTCAGAGGAGAGGTGAAAAGGCTTTTTCCTTTTGAAATGCAACTGCTTTGAGGCAATAGGGGATGAATGCGACATCGACATCTCAGTTTTGATTACATGAGATATAGCCTCAGCCTCAAGCTGTTGCCTGGAGACCGCAGTTTCCCCCTCCGTCATCCTGTCGACTGAATCCGTTCGGCAGGATAAGGACGCGGGTTTACAGGTCATGAAACACCTCCTCCTCGTACTCCTCACATGAAAGGCTGAGGGTGATTTGGCTTTGTGAAGGACTAACTAAACTTTGAAAATGTAAAGCAGTGAGAGGAAAAGCCAGGAATTGTTTACATTGCTTTCTAACCTATTCAGGGACATTACTTGGTAGTTGCTGCCATCCAGTGGTCAAGTAATGAATTGCATGTCCTGCTCTGGTACACTCACATATAGGCATTGTTTTGGTCTTTTTAGGGTTTAATTAAGACATTTAACCTAGCTTTTATAAACATGCCAAGAGAGAAAAAAACAACAACAACAAGAAACACTAGATTAAAAAGTTTGTTGAGACAAACTTTAAGTTGGCTTGTGAAAATTTGGACCAGAAAGTTTGAAGAAGTTTAAAGTAGTTTGAAGAAGTTTAAATTAATTTAAAGTAGATAGATAAATAGATAGATAGAGTTAGAAAGGGTTAGAAAGAGTTAGAAAGGGTTAGAAAGGGTTAGAAAGAGTTAGAAAGATAGATAGATAAATAGATAGATAGATAGATGATAGATAGATAGATGATAGATAGATACAGACAGACAGACAGACAGACAGACAGAACAGACAGACAGACAGACAGACAGACAGACAGACAGACAAACAGACAGACAGACAGACAGACAGACAGACAGACAGACAACAGACAGATCAGATAGACAGATAGATCAGATAGATAGATCAGATCAGATAGATAGATAGATAGATAGATAGACAACATAGTCAACATTACTGGTATGTCTTGAGACAAAACAATGGCTCTGATTCGGTTAAAACAGCTCTAACATGCAGTTTAGTCTGGGAAAACTGGCGGATAGAGGCCTAAAGTTAAGATTTATGTATTTGTATTATGTATCTGTAACTGTACTAATAAACTGAGTGCGTTTTAAATTCACCATAATTATTACCATAAATCAGTCCAATTTGTTTTTAAATTATTCTTGCTTGCTCCACAGTGTTCATACTTTATGACAGATTTGTGCTGATTCTAAGCTATTTTAAAACTGCAGTCTGTAACTTTTTGTGTTCAAAATTAACAAAATTGCTATAATGGGCGAGTACGAATCCATTTTCCAAACTGTGTTTTATGATCGTTGAAGATCACACAATAAGTGACGCACACACGCAAGAGATCATTTCTGGGGCTTATGCAGACCGAAGCGCCCATGCCTTCAGATCACTTGGACGTGGCTGTGGTTACAAGAAGGAAAAACGATATAAACTGTTGGTTTTCTCACACAAACCGCTCGTTTCATGTCTTAGGCCATCAATGTGTACTTACATTTACGAGTCATTAAATCATGTTTAATTTGGACTTCTCTGTGCATGCTCTTTGAGGTGGTGACCATAGACCTCCATTATATGACTGACAGACAAGAACGGTTTGACCTAAAAATATCAAAATTGAAAATACTGCGGAAACAAAGACACCTACATCTTGGAGGTAAGCTAAAACATATCAAAAATTAATTTCAAAGTGAACTATCCCTTTACAGGAATTTTTTCCTTACATTACTTTTACTTTTTTACTTTAAGTAGTTTTTGAAACCAGTACTTTTATACTTTTACTTGAGTAAAAAGCTTGAGTTGATACTTCAACTTCGAACAGAAGTATTTTTAAATCCTAGTATCTATACTTCTACTTAAGTAATGAATGTGAATACTTTTGACACCTCTGATAACATGTTGATCTGATTGGTTACAAGGTCGTTTGTGACGTCGGAAACACGAGCGATTTCAAACCGTCTTTGGTTCACTGCAGTTTTAAGGGGAAAATACTCAGCAAAGCTGTCGACTTATGACTTTACACATTAAAGCATATTAAACACCACATAGACATATAAACCTTAAAAGCTGGATTTTCACCACTGGGGGACTTTATATATTTAATCTCACTTTATTAACCAATGTCTTTGCCACTGATCTTTGACGATCAAATTCAACCATAAGCAAAAATGACTTTAGTTAAACATAATTGCATTTCATATTGTTGAAGTGTTTTCTTGTCCTGTGTCTTATTCTTCTGTGATTCAGAAAAGCTGCACTACTGAAATGTTTGTGTGAGCGGCGCCCTCTACTGTACATGTGTGAATGTGCATTTCCTTCAGCCTGAAGCCTATTTATTTCACTTTGCCAAAAATATAACTTTTTTTGTAACTAAAAAATAACGTAACACATTATTATTTTAGTAAAAAATAAACGCAATTAGTTACCTTTTTAGGGAGAAACGCAATATTACAATGTATTAAAAAATAACTTTCCCCCAAACTTTATCTAAATTAATGGAAACTCATTACAATTCAAATATTATAGCTATCTTAGTGGCCGTTTACACTTGCATTTTGGCCGTTCATTTACTCGGGGACCTGAAAATGCAGCGTTTGAAGTTTTTGAATGATACTCTTATTGTCTCCATGTAAACTACAATAAAAACGTAATTTGTAAAAAAAAAAAAAAAAAAATTTGTTGTAAAAACATGGTGGTGTCATTCGCATTACATTACATGTTCAGTCTATAAGCACGTAGTGATTCTTTACAAAGTGACATCGCCACCTACTGGCCTGGCTTGAATAATACAGCGCTTTTACTTGTTTTTGCTGAACCGTGGGAACAGGGATCGTTTTGATATGAGAAAATAAGATATTTTTAAGCATACCGGTCACCAAACAGTTACAATAGAATGTAAAAATACTATGGATGTCAATGGGGTATATGTGGGATATATTTCATGTTTTTTTTTTTTTTTTTTTTGGCATTTTATAAAAGTCCATTTTGCTCTTTATCAAATGGTGACAGACACCCGCTGATGTAATTGCAGACTTGAACTTCATCTCTGGTGCCGACAGGAGGGTTTTTTCTTTAAGGTCACAGTGACATTCCTGCGTGTCCTGTATCTACCTCAGCATGAGAACGATTATAACGTAATAGAAGTGAAAAACGCCGGATGTGGGTGTGAGAGATAGAGGGTTTACGGATTAGAGGGGTATTATGTACCGGCTCTAAATGTATGTCTGTAAATAACCTGGCAGAATGTCAGAGTAAGAGAGCAGCCGCTCATATCTGAAGAAGCACAGAGCTGATATATCTGCCGGCTTTCAGGACCCTTTTATAGATAGTTTAAGATATTCAAATGCAGCCACATTATTTTGTTCATAGACTTCACTTGAGATGTACTATGTGTATATGAACCCATACAGAGTCCAAATAGTTTTGTATTTAACCCTTTGTGAAAAATAAATACTCTTTAGCATACTTTTAAAGAGTAATAATTACAGAAATAATACTTTCAAAATAATATAAGTGTAAACTGAATAATAATAATAAAAAAATCAGACACTTAACTGTATGTTGAGTGCTTTCTGACCGACTTAAGTACCTCTTTATATGTAATTTAATTACTTGTCTCTGAATAAAATATGCACTGTAAAAAAAATATTGTTGGTTTAACTTAAAAAATAACCTGATTGCCTTAAAATTTTAAGTTCATTGAACTGGAAAAAGTGAGTTAATACAATGGAGATTGATATAAGCATAAGAAACTCAAAATATTATGTTATCTGAACTACATAAATTATTTAAGTTGATTTGACAAAAGAAAAAATGTTGTGATTACAAATAATGATTTTTTTTAACGGTTAAAATTATCAAGCGCTTTACAAGTATGTTACTCAACACATCAAAATAAATGCACTTCTTTAAAGCATGGCAAAAGATTAGAACAAATTTACCTTTAATTTGACATTATAAAGTGCACTTTTTAAAAGTCTACTTAAGTGTGTTAAGGGGGTGGGGGGTAATAAAAAAAAACAGATTTTTTTATTGTGTTTATGGGGTGCAATATAACATGTATCCGTGGTTTTTCTTTTTTTTAAAGTCTTATTTTTCCTAAATTTCACCTTTATTGTCAGCCGCGCTCTCCTCTGTCCCCTGAACGAGCGGTTCACTTCCTGATTCTATGAAAACACTCCCTCAGATTGACATAGCGGGCTCAGATTGGTTCGTTTGGGCCGGTGTGTTGTGATTGGCTAAACTGTCGCTCAAGTTGTCCGGAAGGTTAACGCCCATTACCTTTACCGGCGATACAGGCATGCCAAAGGTGGATGACATAGACGGTGGATACACGTAAATAATGATGTCGAGACTGCAGTATCAGTGAGGCAGAATCAGACCGAGAAAGCGGCGATGAAGAGTCAAGCAGAACCTCACCACACACGGCTCTTAATAAAGGTTTCTGAATGATAATTTGCTACATTTTTTAACCATATACACATTTGTTTTACACAATAGGATCTGACTGGCAACAATAGCAACTGACTGGCTACTAATGTTATACTCAAACAACGTTGGCATGTTTACGTTCTTGATCAAATCGAAAATAAAGTCATAAAGCATATATACATGAAAAAAAAACAGTTACAACATTAGTACTTATACAAAATTCAGGTCTATAATGTTTGTATGCGTTTGTCGTTGACACAAAATAGCATAACCAGTAGCCTATAAAGCCAGCGCTGGCATTTGAAAAATAATAAAACACAATGCTACGTCTTGAATTATACATGCAAATACATTTAAAATGATTAAGTCTTAGCCTACTTACAGGTTGTGGCCCAACAACTGCTGCCTCTGGTTTTAAAGTCGGAACTGCTTCATGTTTTAGTAACAGTTTCTTGTTGAATTCATGGAGATTCTGGAAGCTGTCTTCCGTAAAATGCGCAGCACAGAGAGCTAGATTACGATCGTCACTTTCAGGAATATAATCAAACACAAATTGTATCCATTGTTGTCTAAGTATAGCGTCCGCGGGAAGCCCGAAACACAGAAGACCTGACAGCTGCGTGAACAACACACTTGACCACATAAATATGCACATGCCCTTTCCTGCATATTCCGGAGGGAGGGGTTGATGCAAATGTGTGGGTTAGTGACGTACCATAACCCAGCTGTAGTCCCATTCAAGTTGTTTTTGTAGGCAATTATACTTCCTGATTTTTAAAAGACAATATCTCTGCTTACACTGAACTTTCAGCGCTGCAACTTTGCAGATACTGTTCATGCACCAACAGCAACATTACACACTATTTAAAATGAAAAAAGTGAAATCACAGTCAACCCCCCCTTTAAGAAACAATCATGAAGGTGTGCTCTCTTTAAGTGCACTTAAGTGGCCTTTTATTTTACTAGTATTTAGGGCTGTCAAACAATTAATCGCGATTAATCGCATCCAAAATAAAAGTTTGTGTTTACATAATGCATGTGGGTGCACTGTGTATAATTATTTTGATAATTATATTATATATATATATATATATATATATATATATATATATATATATACACACACATGCATGTATATTTAAGAAAAAAAAATTATATATAAAATATTTATATTTATATATAATATAAATTATATATAAATCTATATACAGTATATACATGAAAATATTTCTTAAATATATACAAGCATGTGTGTGTATTTATATATATAAAATAATTATGCACTGTGCAACCACATAAACACAAACTTTTATTTTGGATGCGATAAATCACGATTAATCGTGTGACAGCCCTACTAGTATTATATTAGCTGCAATTTTAGCAATTATCAGATCTCACAGGTGCAGAGACATTGCACGTGCTTGCATTCCAGTCATTCGTATAAATAGAAATATATATATATATATATATATATATATATATATATATATATATCTTTTCTATTTATACGAATGACTGGAAACGCAAGCACATGCAAATTTCTCTGCACCTGTGAGATTGATAAGTCACAGCAAGGTGACATAAACCTGTACTTAAACCCGGAACATTTATTTAAGTTTTTGATCTTTCACAATCTATATTTGCGTTGCGTTTTACACATAAAAGAGTTCAACAACATAGCTTGATTTATTGCACACTTTTATCTTTTCGCAAACAGATCTTCACAGTAACAATGCTTAAGAGATGAAAAGAAAACTGAAGCATTTTTTTCTTTTTTTGCTCCAAAAAAAGCCTCTTGGATCAATATATCGTATTTATCGTACAGATATTTACAGAAAACACTGAGAGTATTGGGAACGTTTTTGATTCTGTTTGGCTAATAGAAGCTTCTGACTATCCGTAATTCCTCACTGCCCACAAGAAAAGAAAAAAACACACCTCTGAGACCAGTAAAAGGTCAGTTTGTGAATAATCCCAAAACATTCAAGTTCCTTGAGCATTGCACAGGCACTGGGGTTAAACACAGAACACACGTCGCCCCTCTTAAAAGATTCAGCCATATTGTCAGATTATCAAATCATCTCTTATAATGTCTGTCATGAACAGGGACTTATAAATAATGACCTAAAAGAAACCCCACAAGATTTCCTCACAAATGCACTCTCTCTCAATAAATAGCAATGTGAGCTTTTAACATATACGACACACATGACTGACTTAAAAGGTTTCATTTAGAGACGTCTTTAGCCTACGATGCTATGGCATGAACATGAGTGAATGAATGAGAGCAGAGAGTGTCGATCACCACTGCTAGAAAGATTAAAGGCACTCTATTGCCTTTGTGGCTGTAGTTTACACGATACAAAATGAGTGAGCACTAAAAACTTTTCTGCTGAAAATATGTGACTAATGCTGAAAAATAAAATTATCTATCACCATTACACCACGTCTTAACCACTTTCAAGCAGCAAGTAATTTGCTATTCAGGGGCCGGATTCACAAAGAATTCTTCTTCACAATTCTGTACTCCCATAAACGCTTCTTAAAGGGGCTATATGTAAGAATTTTCATGTTTTAATCTCTTTTTCATCGCCACTGTGTGAACAGCTTGGAACGAAATGTATAAAAGAGACCTTCCCTGACTTCATACGCTGTCTATGATAGGTGATTTTGTATCACCTCCAGCAAGGTTTTGAGCGAGCTAAGGTGAGCTGAGCCGGTACTAAAATTTGACGTGAAAACAATTCCGACTGCTGATTGGTCAGAGAGAATCGTCACTATTCACTGCGTCATCATTGTACGCGCCAGATGGAGTATCCAGAATAACCCCGCCATTTTTAAATAGTTTGGCCAGAGATTGTCACTAAACTAACTACTATTATTATGGCAACTCGGAAGAATACGCTGTGGTCAAACGAGGAGGTGCAGACTTTCCTTTGTTTGGTTGCCGATGGGGCAACGAGGAACGAAGGTGTCGCTATGACCACCGGGTACTATTTGTGGCGGTACTGTCTGCAATGGAAAACGGAGCGAAAAGCGAGCTGAGTCGAGTCCGAGCTGGTACTGGTAATGGAAAGCGCCAATAGAGCCTGTTTAAGAGTATTCTTTGTTTTTCTTAAAGGGATACTCCACTTTTTTTGGAAATAGGCTCATTTTACAACTCCCCCAGAGTTAAACAGTTTTACCATTTTCGAATTCGTTCAGCCGATTTTCTGTATATTTAGAAGAATATCAGTAACTCAGACAGTTTCTGGTCTCATTGACTTCCATAGTATATATTTTTTCCTACTGATGGAATTCAATGGGACCAGAAACTGTCTGGTTACTGATTTTTTCAAAAAAAAATTCACAAAAATGTTATGGCCCACCAGAATATTTTGTTGTATAAATAACTGAACATGTAATGCATCAAAAGAAAGAAAAGAACCTCTGCTTTTAAACAAATATTCTAGCTTCATGCATTTAAAAAAAAAAAGTTTCAGTTCAGTTTCATGAAAACCTTTTGAGCAAAAAGCTGAGAAAAATCACGTTTTTGTCAAAAATTACATCCAGATGGGATTCAGAACGATGACCAACACAGATGGAGTCCATCAACACCCCAAAAGCTTCACAGTCCTATAGCTCGCACTGGGTCGACATTTCATTCATTCGGTAACATCGGCAGCAAAAGAAGTTTTGATTGATATGCTGTTTAATGTTGATAATTGCATTATTTTACAAATGCATCTGATTACACATGATATCACTTGTTTCAGCTTCTTTCTCGCCTGTGTTTTGATCAGGAGATTCAGTACTTTTTCAGAAGATGTGTAATAGCGCCTCCTACTGTATAACAGTGAAAACACGAAGAGCCGAAACATTCAGTCAAATGCCGATTCACAGGACGCGTTCACTCACAAGAGAATACAAATGAATGAGGCAGACGAGAAAGTCTCTTTTTAAAATACACAGCACATTAAAAATTGTAACGCAGAGTGCTAAACTCCCGTCAAGACACCAAAGCCTGTGGTTTTCTTAAGGAGGAAAGAAAAAACAGGAAAATAATTGAGAACTTAGGAATTTATGATCAAATGTCTAATGCTACGTTCACACCGGACGCGAATAGTGCGTCAGGCATAAATGATTTCAATGTTAATTCAATGCAAAGACAAAAATTCCTGCGACGCGAATGAGGCGTGAGAGCGCAGTGCGGTGAGACGCGAATACGCCCTGATTCACGCCTCATTGAGCATCTGGCGCATTAAGCACGAATGATTTAGTTAGTGCTATTTGTGCACTCAGAAGTCTGACACGAATTCGCGCCTGCTGCCCGAGTTTAAAAATCTGAACTTTGGCGTCAATTCGTGCCACGTTAACCAATCAGGAGCCTGCTGCTTGCTCACGTAGTGAAGTATACTAAGTATAAGCACACAAATACGGCGACGATGAACACCACGCCGCTCTTCTAGCTCTCCAGAGCAAACACAGTGCGGTGAATCTCTCGATAAATGCTCGATCAACATAAAAAAAAGATGTCCGCCAATGGGTTTCCATTCTGACGCGCGGAAATTTCGCTTCAAACTTTTGATTTTACGTGCGTCAGTTTCACTCTTGACTAGCGATTTAACACAAAGTGGTCAAGCGTCAAACTAGACGTGGTAGACATGAATTTGACGCGCTCATTCACGTCCGGTGTGAACGAAGAATTAGAAGTATTTCCCTGCCATTGATGAGTTTTTCGGTAATCCATGTTTTCATTGTTATAAGGTAGGGTGTGCTGTTATGGATCTTCTCAAATAGTACAGCATCTCCAGATACAAAAACAAGGGAAGACGATCTACATAAACTACGTAAAAATGCAATTTTCGCAGCTTTTTTTTTAAATGTGCTGGCTGGCTAATTTTGTGGTAAATGCTGACGGGGACCTTCTTTCTTAAAAACATTTTTTGGGAATCCGACCCAAGAACATTTATGAATTCCCTTTAACCTGCAAAGTCAAATATTTCAATGTCTTACTTGGAAAAGTGCAATAGAACGGTTCTTCCAACTTCTAACTTTGTGCAGATATGGGTGTTTGAACACACACGCATGGTGGCACAGAGGGAGATGCACACTGTTAATGCTAAACATTCAATTATAAGTTACTAAAATGCATCAATGAGTCAGGTTCTCAGGAAACACCATGTAAAACACTATGATTGATCATCTCTGTCAACAATCGCAGAACAGCAAATGCTTGCACTGCGTACCATCATGTAACCTCCTCAATTTTATTTCTCGGACACATCTTTATAGACAATTCAACACCTGCAACCTAACAGGAGAATCAGAGATCAGAGATATCAAACATGAATAACCTATATTTGACTATGAATGGAAGAGCGCATAATACAGTTATGTGGAGCAGGATTTAGGACCAGTGCTAGTTCGCTAAAAGAAACAGACTCAAAAGAAAAACAAACCAACCAAAATGTCGTCACCTGTCGAGTTCTCAACTGGTTAGGACAAAAAAATTATATTATGGACTTTTTACACCTGGTATTAAAATTTGCTTTCGGCGCTACGATCACAAGTGGGCGACAGTAAAAACAGGTGTAAACAAAGTCTAAAACGTTGTGAGCTTGTCCACTTTCAACGTTAGTCCAAAACGCATTGGACCAGATTGCTTTCGTAGTGTAAACGTTCATGTAGTCGATTGTGTTGGAACAGCAACAAAAGACCGCCTACTCTCCGCATACTGACTTAATGCGTAAACTTTACGTAAACTTAAATTACATTACAGCCAGATGGGATTAAAACTTTGCCGTTTTTGCTCATTTTACAACTTCTCCGAGTTAAACTGTTGAGTTTTACCGTTACTGAATCCATTCAGCCGATTTCCGGTTCTGAAGGTACCACTTTTAGCATAGCTTAGCATACATCATTGAAGTGGACAAGACCATTAGCATTTCTCAAAAAAAGATCAAAGACTTTCAATATTTTCCTATTTAAAACTTGACTCTTCAAGTTTTAAATAGGAAAAGTCATAGTGATATGACGCAGCACCTGAAAATAGTCCCCAGCTCTGGTAACTTCCAACTTGACCAGGACTAAGTTTGTGTACTTATGTTGATGGAAGTTAGCTTATTTTCAGGCGCTGTGTCATATCATTACGCCTGCTGCACTCATCTATACAATGAGAGTATAGTTCCTAGCCGTATCAGTCTAGAAAATCACAACTTTACATTTTCTGTCAGTCTTAGTGCACGATGTAACTACAGAACAGTCAAGTTTTAAATAGGAAAAATATTGAAACTCTTTGGTCATTTTTTTGAGAAATGCTAATGGACTTGTGCACTTCAATGATGTATGCTAAGCTATGCTAAAAGTGGTACCACCAGAACCGGAGATCGGCTGAATGTATTTAAAAACGGTAAAACTCAACGGTTTAACTGTGGAGGAGTTGTAAAATGAGCCTATTTCCAAAAAATAGGAGTATCTCTTTAATACCAGGTGTAAACAGGGCTATAGTTAGGAGACAGTGTCAGTTCCCCTAGATGTTCGAATTGGTTTGTTTCATTCCCTCAAGCCTGTGCCCTACCGCTAAAATCGCTCTGCCAGATGAGACACAAGATAGGTGCAGCGTGAAGTACGACAAGCAACATTATGAACTTCCGCTAGCATAGCATCAGCTATGAGAGAGCATGGGGCCTGAGATGGAAAACACTGACTGCGGGAATAGGACACCTGAACAACCAATCAGCGGCATTCTCTCTTTCTCCACGGAGATGTTTAAACACGTGCTTCACAACTGAATAACCTTAAATGAAGTGTACACTTCACCTCTGAATTTCCCTAAATAATGCGGCAAATGACTGAAGGCTTGATGGCACGATGTAAGACTTAAACGATGGCTTAGATCAGATGGCAGGAAATGATGTGTAATTGTGAACACACAGAGGAGGATGTGTCTAAGTGTCCTTGCACAGTAGTACTGCACTGCAGCACCGTCATTAAAGCTCGTTTACGTGCCCTTATGTCAAAGACCTAAATGAGCAAAGTAAATAACAGTTGTGTACTTGAATATAGAAATCTCTGTTCCAGCTTTGGTCCCTTCTGTAAGGTCTTCTGTACAACTCAAAATGCATTAAATTATAGAAGCAGACTCGTCAAACAAATCAGGATGCAGCAGAAAAGTATGTACTTCAGCTCCGAGCAACGGCCTTGGCCACCCAGAAACCAAATATCTTTTTGATCCCGGCGTTCCTCTGATAGCTGTGTCTCTGTACATCACGCATCTACACACAGGATAGTTTGGCTCCTCAGAGGCATTGGTGGCTAGTAGTGGAATTCACTGAATTCAGGGTGTGACTCGAGCACAAGCCTCAGCAGGGCTCATGATGGGGAACTGACTGACAGGGATCGAGGTTCAGGCCTCACTACCTCCCTCCGTGCACCTGGTGGTGGTGTGAAGAGGGCTGTCCGTTCAGGTCGTTCTCCACCACTGATGAGAAGCCTTCTTTCTCCACGCAGTCGGCCAGTGCCTTGAGCACCAGGCGCAAGCGACGGTCCATGGCCTCCAGGTGGGGCTGAATGAGGATGGGCGCCAGCTGGTCCTGCAGTAGCGACTTCCTCCATTAGCGAACTCAGCTGGAACTCCTCTTTAGCCAACAGCTGTAGCCGCAGGTACGTCGACCTCTTCACTCTGTGTGTGTGAGAGAGCAAGATAACAGGTACAACTATGGTGAAGTTACAGCATTCTAATGTGTTTAGTACGTAGAGTACAGAATTGTGGAATCCAGTCAGAAAACACACACAGAAACTGAGGCAGATGGGCTACAACAGCAGAAGACCCCACCGGGTACCACTCATCTCCACTACAAATAGGAAAAAGAGGCTGAAATTTACAAGAGCTTACCAAAATTGGACAGTTTAAGACTGGAAAATGTTGCTTGGTCTGATGAGTCCCAAGATGATGGAGTCAGAATTTGGCGTAAACAGAATGAGAACATGGATCCATCATGTCTTGTTACCACTGTGCAGGCTGGTGGTGGTGTAATGGTGTGGGGGATGTTTTCTTGGCACACTTTAGGCCCCTTAGTGCCAATTGGGCATCGTTTAAATGCCACGGCCTACCTGAGCACTGTTTCTGACCATGTCCATCCTATTATGGCCACCATGTACCCATCCTCTGATGGCTACTTCCAGCAGGATACTGCACCATGTCACAAAGCTCGAATCATTTCAAATTGGTTTCTTGAACATGACAATGAGTTGCCTGGATGTGCATCCCACAAATCTCCATCAACTGCAAGATGCTATCCTATGAATATGGGCCAACATTTCTAAAGAATGCTTTCAGCACAATGTTTTCATACACTCACTTTAGGTGAGTGTATTACTATGGTACAGTAGACTACTACTACTAATAAAAACACTAAAAATAATAAAACTTTATTTTAAAGAATATCACACAATTTTCTTTTAATTTTAACAGTAAACCTTTGTTGTGTAGAAAAACGTTTCAAGATTCGTTTATTTTTTTAAGTTCAAAGATGCATTTTTTTATAAGGCCAATAACATCCATCTAGCACATGTTTAGATACAAAATCAATGAACAGGGATATTAATTGGAATATTAAATCGAGCCACATGCTCACAGTTACAAATTGTTAGCAACCAAAGTGGTCTATAGCATAACCAGCTTGCATAGTAGAAGTATGCAAATTGGTGTGCCAGTGTTTTTTTTTTTTTGCAACCATTTATAGATTGTTGTAGCAAGAAAACATCAGCCACAGGAAATAAATATAAATGTGCAATAAAGGATATAGCTGCAGTAACAGAGCACAGCAGACAGCAGGATGTGTTTGTGTCAGTGCTATAGTGAATTACTGCACTGCAGTCACTCTCTCGGTTGGGAAGCTATATTGCCTCAATTCAAGAGATGTCTCAAAGAGGAGAAAAACAATCTTACCTGCAGCACTGAGTCAACGGGACCAGGATGGACATTTCATCATGTGAATGCTTTCCAAATCTGAGGGGTTAGAAAGAAACAGAAGTCGAATGTCTGGTATTTTATATTTTTAAATGGTGAAGTGCCCTTCATTCTTTTGAATGTGCGCTTGCAGTGTACTTCAAATCTACAAAGAAAAAACACTGTACTTACAGATAATGTAAGATATATAAAAGGCCACATAATTTACATAAAGACAGAACACTTTCATGACCAGTGTTGGGGAGTAGTTAACTACAAGTAGCGTAGCTACAAACTTAACTACATTTTTCAGTAGCTTGGCAGTAGCTCAGTTGCTTTTTAAACAGTGTAGCTTTTCCAGTAGCTAACTACTTTTTGCAGCAAATAGTGGTGTAGCGCGAGCAAAAGCTACATTGCTACATTGTCGAGCCTGCGCGAATCAGCGCGATGCAAGGATATTCTTCTTCTTGTTAGATTACTAACTCATTTTTTGCCATTACCGCCACCTGTTGTTTAATCACGCATCTTGCCGCTAACGGTTCACTGACGTACAGAAGTGGGTTGACACAACCATATTATGATTATATAGCAAGACGTGACGGCAGATTTGGAGGATGGAGAAACAACTAACGTTAATTACCCATGGCCTTATTTGTCCAAGTTCAATCAGTATTTTTGAGAAAATGTTCTACATGCAATTTACGTTGGATGTATATTTCCTTCTTGCAATGTTGTAGGCTATTTATTGCACTTTTGACAAACAGAGATATTTTAGTGTTGTGTGTAAAAAAACAATACTCTTTGAAATTGTAATTGCATTGCCTTGCTTTAAACACTAAATATTTTACTTAAAACATTCCTCAGACACTTATTCAGTTATTTATAATATACGTTGTTCAAAAAGCAAAAGTAGTAATGTAGCAAAAGTCAATGTAGCTAGCTACTTTTTGATTGTAACTTGTAGTGTAGCTAACTACTTTTCTAAACGGATAGCTGACTGTAGTTAAACTACTTTAACTTACGAGTAGCTTGTCAAACTACAGTTTCAGAGTATTTTCCCAACACTGTTCATGACTATGTTTTACTTTTAAAATTTTCATTTTTTTAGGTGCTGTGTATGTATTTTTTTTTTCACTTTTTTTTCACTGAAAATTCCATATGTTTGCAGATATTTAGGGAACATGCAAAGTTCACATAATCGTTTCTCTGCCAAACAATGCTACAGACAGTTATTATACTTTAAATGTGAGTTTTGTGTCAGGAATGTCTGTTTTATTTTATTTATATGTTCGACTACGCCCACTGTCAATTTACCCAATAGTATTTCGACACCTGGGTTGCTACAGTAGTTGGTGGAAAACACAGTAAGCCATTGAAGCCAGTAAAGATACTACTCACAGATTGCAGATTCTACTCGACCTAAAAAAACCTTGGCATCCATCTAAAAAGCCTTATGACTAGAGGCTTATTAAAACATGGATAAATCAACTCATCAACTTACAGTGTAAGGCTCGTCACTATTCATTGTCGGTTGTGCTCATTCCTGTTACATGTCCGCTATCTGGCAACCTAGAGTCTTTGGACTGTGGTACCCATTTCAACCACTAGTTGTCAATATTACATACTGCACCTTTAAAAGTTTAAATATAAAGTACATTTTAATTATTTTAATAATATCCTGTTACGCCTTAAAGAAGTACACTTATTTTGAAGTGTTGACCAGCATACTAAAGAGGGCTTGATCATAATTTTAAATGTAGCGTGTTTGACAGTTTAAAGTTATTATAGTTTAAATGTACTGAATTGCAACCTCAATTAAAAATGTGTAATCACATATATGTTTATACATGACATACAAGTTTCAATTAAAATGACATTCAAGTACATTTTGGTTCACCATAAATGCTTGTCAGTAACTGTAACCATATTTTAAAGACAATAGAAGTACTGTAATTGTGAGTTATATAAAGATGTAATTATGTCCTACATAGTGGGCTACAAAAAACAACAACTATTGCAATTTATGCAATTAAGTTTACAAAAACATTCCATTCAGTGAATAAATTCAAAGTTTAAGAAGAACTGGCAGATTTTATTTTGTACTCTATATTTGAGAAAGCTATTTAAATTCATACCCCCTGTAGTCAATAATTGTATTAAAATTCATTTTTGATCACCAAAGCTTGAACATAACTCTGTGGCTTGCTTCAGCAACAGTGTAGAGAATGAAAAAGCAGAATGTCAGTTTAATCAAAATCCTTTATCTGTTTGAGCACCTGTGTGGCTTCATACGACCCATGAGCCCTTCGACTGCACACACACTCACACACACACACCCTGAGACACGACACCATAAAAATCTGGACCTTCCACTCCACATCTATATATTCACAAGCTCTTAAGATAGAAACACGCTGTTTCCATGGTTTCAGTGTGAAAAAGCAATTGCCAGTGTGAGGAGTCATGATGAGCGAGGTGTGAAGGACAGACAGGACGTTACACATTAATAAAGGCGGCTTACCCTCTGCCGTTGTCCAAATGAATAATGAAAGTCTCATTTCCAAACTTCTCAAAAGTCTCAATAATGGTGACGATCCATGTTGCCTGTTCAATTTAAAAATGGAGAGAGTGAAATAAGGGAGGATTGACATGGGATGTAGAACCTAAAATAATTGAATATTCATTACTGATAAAAGGAAAGTCCATCGCACTTTTAAGTTAGCCCTATAGAGCATACTATTATCAACATGATCGCATTTACAACTGCTATCTACTGCATTGTTGAAAATCTCAATGATTTACATTACAAGCTATCATTCTCATCATATAAATATCGGCATCAGGACCAAATTGCATATTTTTGCTCAGTTTGGGCCTCCGAATAAAAGTGAGGTGTTTTTCCTCTAAATTGTGAGCTTCATATTGTCACTATATCACACTATCTGAGCCACAAAAGGCTGATGTCCATAAAATATTGAATACAACCCATAATGGGTTATCTAAGGGGTTAAATTATGATTCATAATGTCCATATTTACAGTTGATCATTTTAGTTGTCTTAATGACTAATAAGTAAACATTGAATCAGTTTCTATGGGTGCGTCTCAATCAGCTCTCCAGCTGTCACAGTGTCTGGTTTGTGTTTCTCTGGTTCACCACTAGAGGTCCTTTTCCTCATGGTGTCAGTCACATTAGAAACTGCATTTCCACAATCCTTGTCTGCTCTCGTCACAGTTCATTGCACCCAGCTGTTCCTCATCATGATTGTTCGTTTTGTGTGTATAAATACCCTGCCTGTTTAGTGTTTGTCATGGGATCCTTGTTTAAATGTACCAGCATGTCTGAGATCGGATCCTATCTGTTTGCTTTGGACTGCCCTCACATGGATTTTGACCTTTTGCCAATCTGGATTTACGCTCATGGATTACCCAATAAAACTCCTCTTAGATCTTGCCTGTTTGTGTGTATGTATCGTGACATAAGCTCTCTTTATTCCTGAATCATTATTTCATGTATAATATGGTAAAGACCCTGGTTCATTACACACTCCCAGACAACAACATAGTGTCAGCCCAGATCTGGCCCACATCTGGTACTTGTGGATTCAACGCATGCCGGATCTGGGCAGACACTGTGTTGCTGTCTGGGACTGGGACAGTGATTACTCAATTTCGACATGACTACATACAATGTTGTAAAACCTATTTTTGATATTATTTGTTATGCTGTTTAATAAACACATTGTTCTGTTACATATCCTTACAACATTTCAGCTGAATATCCATTATAAATGGTAAAGGGATACTAGGGCTGTAGTCAACCAAAGAAATACTTAGTCGACCAAAGTCTTGTCCTGCGCAACGATTAGTCGACAAAAAAAAAAAATAAAAAAAGAACGATGTTTTGATTGAACATTTTTAAGCAATTGTCATAGACCATTTATAAAACAACAACAAAAAACATCAAAAATAAATAAACCTATAATAATAATACAATTTATTGAAAATTAAGTGATTTTTTTTAACTGCAAAAAGTGAGGAGCTCTGTCCTAGGTCTATGATGACAGTCACAATCACGCACCTGATCACACCACACGCTACAAAAAATATAACTGCTATCTGCCACATAATGCAAAATCTTAACAAAAGGCTATATTCTTCTTTATTTACAAAGCTATGGGTTAACTTTTGTCTAGCTAATCTAGGCGTTTAAAAAAAGAAGAAAAAAAATCGTAAAAACAATCTGAAATAGGCTGTGTTGTAGGAAGGCTGCAAGGCATATAGGTTTATTTTCGTTTTGTTACATTATTTAGGCTATTTTTTGTGTCAAGTGTACAAATAAAAAAATGAAAACATATTAAGAAATCACAATCATGATAAAGCCGTTAAAAGGGCTGCTCACGTCTTTTGCGCGCTCAAGTTCGATTTCAATTGTTAGGCGCGTGATGTGCAACGCGGTCACCTATCCTCCACAGTCTTGTAGTCTTAGTTTTAAAATGTAGCCAGACAAAAGATTTAGATTTCCACTAAAGCCAAAACAAGTAGCGTTCTATCTAAATGAATACAGCAAAACTACCTATATCCCTTACTGAGCGGCGAAGCAGCAGCGCAGCCAGCCACAGGTGCGGTTCCCGAGTGTATTATGTGTGTGCGCTAAACTGTGGCGCAGTTACAAAAATAGCCTAAATTAAAGCATTTAAATTTGGGGATAAAACATAGGCTAATTATATTTAGAATACAGTAATAAATAACTGCTTATAAGAAATAAATATCAAGGAGTAAATCATTGAAAATTTCGTATTTTGGTAAAAAAAAAAAAAATGCGACTGGTTCGACTGATGAGAATGTCAGTCGACCAAGACGGCATCAAGCCAATTAGTCGACTAAACGACTAAAGTTGACAGCCCTAAGGGATACTCCACTTTTTGTTGGAAATAGGCTGATTTTACCACTCCCAGAGTTAAAAGTTTTCCGATTTTCAAATCCATTCAGCCGATTTTCTGATATTTAGAAGAATTTCAGTAACCAGACAGTTTCTGGTCTCATCTAACTTTCCATAGTAGGAAAAAATATACTATGGAAGTGCAATAAGACCAGAACTGTCTGGTTATGATATTCTTCTAAATATAAAAAAAATATTGGTTGAATACATTCCAAAAGCGGTAAAATTCAACTGTTTTACTCTGAGGGAGTGGTAAAATGAGCCTATTTCCAAAAAGTGGAATTGTCCTTTAACTAGATGTGTTTAACAATGTGTGTTTATGCTGACATATTAAAAAAAATCTTTTCAAATCTTCTATTGTGCATCATTTTTGAGTTGGCCTCATGTGTTTTATATGTGCTTCAGAAATGCGACATATTTCGGTTAAGGGAGCATAGATGCATTGATGTGCATTATGGGGATTTTTCAGGGAGCGAACGTTCCAGTGCACTGACAAGATTTTGCAATTGTACAGCCCTTAAAATGGCTACACCCCAATCAGTGCCCTGACTACTGAACTACAGACCAGTATTTATCCACACACAACCAGGGCTGAATGAGTTTGTTCACACAATGTCACCACAGAAAAGCAGCATGGAGTTATGATGAACAGGGGAAGTCCCACCAGAACAGCCTCGCTGAAGACGACTCTCAACCTCAGACAACACACCAGAGACCACCCACAGTCTGATCACTACTGGAGCCTTCCTCCCACAATTCTGACTTCATATCGTAGCATTCAGGACTTTATTTCTCAAAACCTCAGAGTTTATACGTCCTGAGTTTGTATTTGAAGGGATTGTTCACCAAAAATTAAAATTCCGTCAGTATTTACCATCATGTTATTCAACCCTTAAGACCTTCATTCATCTTCAGAACATGAATTAAGATATTTTTGATGAAATCTGAGAGCTGGATCACTCCTGCCTTCTAGTCCATAGGCTTCTTGAAGAATTGAAACTTGCCGGCCCCAAAAGTTATTAAAGACATCGTTAAAATAGTCCAAGTGACTACAGTGGCTCAATCTTAACTTTATCAAATGACGAAAATACTTTTGTGCACAAAAATAAACATAAATAATGACTTTATTTTCAACTATTCATTTCCTTCTCTGTGGGCCTCTAGTCACACCGTAGGCTCACTATTGGCTGACGCTGGTTGTGTGTGATGCGTGTGGACGTCAGACAACAGATCATATGCTGTTAAACCAGTGAACTCACTCAAGGCCTACAAAGTCGTTATTGTTGTTTGTTTTTGCGCACGAAAAATTTTTTCGTCATTTGATAAACTTAAGTTTGAGCCACTGTAGTCACTTGGACTATTTTAACGATGTCTTTAATAACTTTTAAAGGCCGGCAAGTTTCAATCCCTCAGAGAAGCCTATGGACTAGTATGCAGGAGTGATCCAGCTCTCAGATTATCAAAAATATCTTAATTTGTGTTCCGAAGATGAACGAAGGTCTTAAGGGGTTGGAACAACATGAGGGTGAGTAAATACTGACATAATTTTCATTTTTGGGTGAACAATCCCTTTAAGCGTTTAATACACTGTAACAAGGACACTTTAAAATAAAGTGTAAACCTAAAGTCACACTGAAAGATATAGAGTCACGACTGGGAGATGCTGAGTAATATTAATGAATAAAATGTACTTGCTTAATAATAAAGTTATGTTTGAGGTAAGTTATTTTTAATTTTTTTAAATTTTAAATTGACAGAGATGTTACTTTACCTGACTTTGTATCTCAAAATTGTAATGCAATTTTAGAGACATTATGTTTTACAAATGTGTGACTTCACATCTTACAATTTGACTTTTTTGTTTTTATCTTGTATAGGTGACCATATCTCACAATGTGACTTTTTCAATTTCACAGTGACTGTATATCACTCAAATGTGATTTGTTTTCGACAGTGCAACTTTCTCGCAAAATGTGACTTAATATAAAAATGTATCTCACTGTGTACATTTTTTACAGACGTGATCTCATAATGCAACTTAATATCTGCCAAATGTATTTTTTTTTTATCTTGAGACATGACTTTATAAAGCTAGCAATGTGACTGCACTTCCCAAATGTATTTATTTTTTAATCTCACAATGGGACTTTTATCATACAGTTTGGCTTTGTGTCTTGTAACTGTGACTTCACAAAAAAAACAAAAAAAAAACAATGCCGCCTTAAATTTTAAGTTTAATTAACTTGGATGTTTCAGTCATTTCAACTTCAATTACATTAAACTGACTTAAATCTTGTATAATATTTTGATTAGATAAATCAATGTAAAACACAAGTTGTCATAACTTATTAATCATATAATTTCCCTACAGTACATGCAAAATTCCCTATTTATCATTACATTAAGGCAGAATTTGGCTTTCATAAAGTTCATAGACCATATTAAAAGAGTAGTTCACTTAAAAAAACAATAAAAAAAAAAAACGTTTGCTGATAATTTACTCACCCCATGTCATCCAAGATGTCCATGTCTTTCTTTCTTCAGTTGAAAATAAATTAAGGTTTTTGAAATTAAGGTTCTTGATTTTCTCCATAATGCACTTTACTGGTAACCAAATGGTTCAAGGTCCAAAAAGACAGTTTCAGTGCAAACTGTTCAAAGGGCTTTAAATGATTCCAGACGAATCAATTCCATGAATGAATCTTTTCCGAAGTCGAATTCGTTTGTTGAATGAACCAAATGACACGAAAAAAGATTTGTTCATTTTGATGATTGAGTTTGAACAGGAGAGTCACGAACGTGCATTCACAGAACAGATCAAGGCGAGTATGTTATTAAACTTTGTTAAACTTAAACTTTGTTATTATTTATTTGAATGAGAGATCGTTTTCGCTTGATAAGACCCTTATTCATCGTCAAGAATTGTTTAAAGCCTTTTGAACAGTTTGTACTGAAACTGTCTTTTGGACCTTGAACCATTTGGTTTACCAGTAAAGTGCATTATATGGAGAAAATCCTGGAATATTTTTCATCAAAAACCTTAATTTCTTTTCAACTGAAGAAAGAATGACATGGACATCTTGGATAACATGAGGTGAGTAAATTATCAGCAAATTTTTTTAAAAAAGTGAACTACTCCTTTAAGCAATTTGATTGGCTGATTATTACACAATTTGGAAACAAAATGTACAGGTTATTATTATCTGGGGCATGTTGTTACAAAAGGTGTTCAATGAATTATTTATTTTTCCTGCACGGAAGTCAATTCAAATTGATCCAAGTCTATACAAATATTCAATTAAAACTGTAACACTCACCCATTAGAAAGTCAAAGATAGTCATGTCCATGATGTTCCAGAAGTCGTGTGCCTTGGTCATACAAAGAGTCTGTTTGACTTCATCACAATAATCGGATCCACTTCCCACCTTACAACAGAGAAAACCTCTAAGAAACCCAGTTCACCTTTGAATTTGATCTGCATTTGCCCCTTCTGTAAATAACCCTACTAAGTACAACTTCCATCTCAAACAGGATGGCCCATTGTTTTACAGCACAGATAGGATTTCTCAGAGAGTAAGTGAGAACCGCAGTAGTCTTTTTTGCTGATAAAGCCAGACTGTCAGTTTAATGAAGAATATGGGGTGGTGCGTGGAGACCTGAGATAAAGCAGAGAAAAAGAGCTTACTCAGCTTTCTTGCGTTTGTGGTCAGGAACGCGCCAGGGGTTCCTCCAGGTCTTGCGTTTAGCCAGTGCCAAGTCAGGAAGAAATGCGGCCAGGGAGCCCTCGATCTGGTCAGGCTTCCACACAGGGCATGTTCAGATGAGCAGTAGTACGAGCACTCGCCGTAGAAGCAGATGTTGTTGGCTGCAGAGGCTGAGGAACAAAAGCGTCTTCAGGAGAGAAGAACCTTCTTGGGGTCACAAAAGTGAGGGAAAGTCCTCTGTGTAACATGGGGTTAAGTGTCTTGGAGCATGCACATGGTTAATAGCTTATTGACTGTCTCATTACGGGGTTTGAACCTACAAGTTTTTTGGACTCCCAGATATTTTAACTCAAGTTTTATATATAATGTGAAGCAGCTGTTTCTCACTGATGCATTGATTTGTAATGCATAAATAATCTTATCTTTTAGATTGCATCCAGTTGCAAAAAATAAATAAATAAATAAACCTAGTAGGCCTAATTCATGTTTCAAATCATGAATTATACATTAATATTAACCATTCATTGATTTTAAAGGAAAATAACTATATCGTTCTTTATGCATGCTGCATTTCCGTGATATATGATACACTTGCCACACTTGACTCAAAACAGTACATGTACTCTCGATAACACTTTTCAGTGTTGACACATGTAGTTTACATTTGTACATATTTACATTTATTCATTTAGCTGACGCTTTATCCAAAGTGACTTACAATTGCTATATATGTCAGAGGTCGCACGCCTCTGGAACAACTAGGGGTTAAATGGTTCAGTTCTCCCAAAAATGAAAATTAGTCATTAATTACTCATCACCGCATGTACCAACCCCGTAGGATCTTCGTTCATCTTCGGAACACAAATTAAGATATTTTTGGCTCAATTATAAGTTTATAAGCAACGAGAATACTTTTGTGCAGAAAACAAACAAAAATAACGACTTTATTCAACTATTCCTTTTCTTCCTTGTTGGCCTGAAACGAGACTTGGATAGATTTCCACAACGCATGCGCGAAAACTGAACTGAAGCAGTTGAAGGAGATCGCAATTGCTGCGCATGCGTCGTGGAAATCTATCCAAGTCTCATTTCAGGCCAACAAGGAAGAGAAAGGAATAGTCGAATAAGTCGTTATTTTTGTTTGTTTTTCAGCACAGAATGTATTCTCGTCGCTTGATAAACTTATAATTGAGCCACTGTTGTCACATGGAATATTTAAACATTTTCTTCATTGACTTTCTTGGCCGTCAAGAGCCAGTCCCTTCAGGCAGCCTATGTGGTAGTGATACAGCTCTCAAATTTAATCAAAAATATCTTCATTTGTGTTCTGAAGATGAACGAAGGTCCTACAGGGTTGGTAAAACATGCCGGTGAGTAATTAATGACTTAATTTTTAAATTTTTGGGTGAACTAACCCTTTAAGTGTCTTGCTCAGGGACACATTGGTGTCTCACAGTGGATTCGATCCAGGGTCTCTCACACCAAAGGCATGTGTCTTATGTGCCTGGCCAAGTTTCGGTACCACATTCCATTACAAACTACATCATGGATAAAGTTTACAAAGCCATAGTCAGGTGAGGATCAAGGGTCTTAATATATAATATAATAATAGTAATCAGCTGATTGACAAACGTAACCAACACATTTCTCTCCACATGCGAGAAGTGAAGAACCACATTAAAAACCACACAACTATATATTATATATTATATAACAGGCTAGTAGAAGTTTAGCTGGCTAATATGAGCTGTTATAACTACCAGAACAGTTTCTGAGTCTCATTGACTTCTATGGTAGGGAAACAAATATACTATGGAAGTGAATGAGACCAGAAACTGTACTGGTTACTGATATTCTTCTAAATACCAGAAAATCGGCTGAATGGATTCGAAAACGGTAAAACCCAACTGTTTAACTCTGGGGAGATGTGAAATAAGCCTATTTCCAAAAAAAAAGTGGAGTATCCCTTTAAATCAACATAATTTTCTTGTTTTAAAAGATATTTGCCAACCAATATTTTCAAATATGTTCAATTTCATACATTTTGCCCTTGCTTTGTTTTGCTTCTCTCTGTTTAAATCCATACTCAACCCTACCTAACACATTAATTCTGGAAAAGAGCAAACAAACCTATGTTAAAACACATTAAGTCATTTGAATGATGACCATTCACCATACATAAGGGCTCCCTCCCTATAAAAGCCAATTTAAGCCAGTTGAACTGCTTAGATTAATTTAGATTAAGAAATGTTGACTTGTTTGAGACACATCCTGCTCTGTATTTTTGCTTCACTCAATGTTTCTTAATCAGTCTAATATATAAATAACTGAAAGCAGACGCCTAAGTAATAGCCACATAAACGTATCTTAGCGTTGTCAGGGAAAAAAGGTTGACACATACATTTGTATAGCATCACACCCTCACCATCATGATGGTAAACACATCTGAAAGCAACTATGACAATCTTTGCTTATAGTGTTAATCCAGTTTGTAGAGCCTGTTTTTGAAATCAGGTGACTTCTCCAGATGTGCCTTTATGTGATGAAGGATGTCAGTGATCTGAAACACTCGGATTCACCAAGGGCTCATTAAACGCTGCTGTTTAACCAATGATGAATCATTGTGTATAACGCCTTTTTTCAAATGTTTCCTGACACTGGTCCCCGGGGAAGAGGAGCCCTTTCACTCCTTCCCACAAAAACACATTTGTCATGAAAAGTGGAGGCAGAATGCTAATGATAGCCCTGCAGAGAAAGAATATGGCCAATCTGTGTGCCTCATCCGAACACTTACATCATCTAAATGGCGGTAATTTAGTTGCCAAACTTGCTGCACGTGTGCTTGTTACTCCCCAATTAAAGGCTGTGATTAGCCTAGCATCTTGGCTAGGGATTGCTAATATTGGCTGCAGTTGTTTGTGATGGATTTAAGATGAATATGCAGTTGTAAATAATGTAAAGCAAGATGCTAATGTTGACGCTAGCACAAATGCTAACACTTCTACACAACATAGGCATCTGGAAGTTTGTCATAAAACAGGCTTACTTTGTGCAAAGAAGTGTGAATTTCAGGGGTAATTTCTTCATGTAACGAAATTTCAGAAGGTCAAAACTTTAGTTTACAAAGGCACGTGAATCTCACTGGGGTGATATGCTCACACAAAAAATGCTGCAAAAGATGCTTTTTTGGTTTCATGTCTTTGTAAACTAAAGTTTTATGCATTTTATGAAGGATTGTTCCTGTGCACCTATGCAACCATTGCAGAGGTATGGGGGTGCTACCACAGAATCGAAAATTCTCATGACAGCAGCATTTGTCTAAAAAACAATCTTAACCATTCTATTTAAGATCTTAAAACAGGGCTTTAAATGTAAAATACCGAACTTGTCCTTTAAAGGGATACTCCACTTTTTTGGAAATAGGCTCATTTTACAACTTCCCCAGAGTTAAACAGTTGAGTTTTACCGCTTTTCGAATCCATTCAGTTGATTTTCTGATATTTAGAAGAAAATCAGTAATCCAGACAGTTTCTGGTCTCATTGACTTCTATAGTAGGAGAAAATATACTATGGAAGTCAATGAGACCAAAACTGTCTGTTTACTGATATTCTTCTAAATACCAGAAAATCGGCTGAATGGATGAAAATATGCAGTTGTAAATATGTAAAGCAAGATGCTAATGTTGACGCTAGCACAAATGCTAACACTTCTACACAACAAAGGCATCTGGAAGTTTGTCATAAAACAGGCTTACTTTGAGCAAAGAAGTGTGAATTGTTTTGAGGATTTGGCAGGGAATTGCATGCTTTTAGCATGTAGTGATGCGGTTTCTGTCGCTTTGCTGAACTCTATATGCGTGAGAAGCCAACAATCAGGAGGGGGAAGGAGCACGGCGTGATGGGATAGAAGAAAAGGGCATGCGGAAGCCACTCATACCTGGGGAAACGAAGAATGTCCGCCAGAGCTTTTTGTCACGGGTCACGTCTCGAATCTCCCGTGTCATGTTCACCAACCTGCCGACCACGGGAACTCTCCGGAAATCCAGGATTCTGTGTGCCACAAACAAACAACCGTGTCAGATTCTTCATTTGCAATGCATTATCAGATGCAACACCTGTGGTGTTTCTTCATCCAGACGTTGCACAGTTCACAGGCTGCTTTGACACCAGACATTCAATCTTCTGCCGCATTCAATAATGAGGAAGCAAACAATAAAGACTGCAGAAAATCCATAGAATAAAGCAATTTCTAAAGTGGCTGGATAATGATTTTTTCTTTAAGGTGCTACTGCTAAGCAACTGAGCCCACTCTTTACTCACTGGCTTTATGACACCTCTGTGATTGTTCTTTATTAGCTCTTTAAAGACTTTCATTGGCGTTTTAGCATCTGGCCACAGACCGCAGGATATAGAATGGCCTCCACTTTCTCACTCATTTCGTCTTTCTTGTGTACTTGTGTTCTTGTCAAAAGTCAAAATTGGCTCCTTTTCAATTATTCCAGAATGTTGATTTTGAATTAAGTCAGCCACACGCCCCACACAAAGTCAAAGTGTAATTATAGGATGAAGAATTCAATTTAAAGAAATTCAACAGAGGAATTTCATTAACTTCACACAAGATTTGTAGTAAAACAGCCTTAGATTATTCATTTTTATAATGATATGTTCTTTGTATCCCTTAGACACCTAGAATATTTTTTCTTCAACTAGCGACAGATTTTTGATAAAAGAAATGAAAAAAAACAGACAAAAATACATATTCTAAGTATTAAAAAAAATAAGTTATGAAAATGTAATATATATATTTTAAACAAATATAATGATATTTATATATCCTCATCTATATATATATATATATATGATATGGGCTGTTAAATGATTAATTGCAATTAATCGCATCCAAAATATAAGTTTTATGTTTACATAATATATGTGATTTACTGTGTATAATTATACATATATATATATATATATATATATATATATATATATATATATATATATATATATATATATATATATACACACACATACATACATGTATATTTAAGATTTTTTTATTTATATATAAATATTTTTATTTTATATATATAAAATTATATACAAATCTATATAAGTATATACATGAAAATATTTCTTAAACTATATATAGCATGTGTGTGTATTTATATATATATATATATATATATATAAATACATATATTAAACATTATACACAGTTAATATCATATATATCATATATATATACACTATATATACACATATATATATATATATATATATATATATATATGCATATACACACACACACACACACACACACACACACACACACACACACACACACAGTTGCAATCAAAATTATTCAACCCTCTTTGACCTGCAAGACATTTTTCTGTAAAGAACAAAATGTTCTGTAAACAATTCAACAAAGGCATCAGTAAACTATTATAAAAAATGTCTTAATACTCATTTGAGATTCTGAGAACATAAAGTTGATCAAATTAGCTCTAAAACAATCATGTTCAAAATTCTAACCCTCAAAAGTCAAACTATGTGCAAATTTATTTATTGTCGATAAACACTGAAAGTGCTCAGAAGCTTCATCTCCTCTCTACTGCAATTCCTCACTTTAAAAAGCTTCCAGATCACTGATAATCTCTGGTTTTCACGATACCACTGCTTGCGTCATATTTCCACCAAATATTTTCCATGAGATGTAAACCTGAAGACTGTACAGGCCACTCAAGAACGTTCTTCGACAGATCCCTGAAAAAAGATTTGGATGTGGCTGTCTTGCGGGAGTCCAGAAGTCCATTGATCATCAAGCTTCAGTCTCTGCATCACAATTTTTGCCAAATGGCTTGATACTTCAAAGAATGTGTGATGTCCTTTATACAGTCAATATTTCCACTTCCTGCGACAACAAAGCACCCATAGCAAAACTGAGCACCTCTGTGTTTGACCATGAAGATGTTGTTCTTCTGCTTATAATCTTTACCTTTTGGATACTGCTGATCCCTGCAGGTCCTAAAAAGGTCCAGTTTGGTTACATTCCTCCAGAACTCCACAAGTCTATCCAAATGAATTTGAGCATAGCTTGTCTATTGTTCTTCTTGTACTCAGTTTTTCCTCATCTTGCAGATCTCTGGCAGTCATTTCTAGTTATTTTTCTCAGTTGCTCTGATCAAACATTGTATTCCCCTTAATTATATTGTGCTTTTTCTTCAACACCCTCAAAGGTTTTCTGATAAAACAAGTTTTACACTTATGAATAAGGCTGCCCGCTGTGTCTCTACAAACTTTTAGTGTTTTGGAAATCTTCTTCAAGCCATAGACTTCTTGACGTTATAAAACAATTTATTCCCTATAGCTTTTATGAGAACTCTTTAAACTTGGCCATGTTTGCTATCTCAACTTTAGCACTTGCAAGGGCTAAATGTGTAACAGCACAAGCTAATTCAGTTTTGTTATAGAGTTTCCAAAGGCTTTGTACCATAGCATACAAATGTGAGTTAAAAAAAGATTTATTTTTCTATTTTAAAACTCTGTATCTTTAGAAAAACCTATATTTTTAATTACTATAGTCTCCGAGGGCCTTGAATTATTTAAATAATTATTTTAAATTTTAAGTTCATTTAAATTGAAAAATTGAGTTAATACAATGGAGAATAAATATTATAATTTGCATTTACTTTATTTATTAAATTGGATTTTAATTACAAATCTGCATCTTGTTTTTATTTTAACTAATTGGAGATATTTCCCAAAACTAAGGTCAATAATGTAAAAACAACCCCTGCCAAACATACAAAAACACATTTTTTGCCATACAGCATCAAAAGTAAAATAAAAATATTAATGACCTTTAACTTAATAAATATAAATATAAAGCATTTAACATCTTGGTCAATAAACTAATATTATTATTTTTTTGTGTGTTTGTGCAATTTTAGGCATTACAGGGCTTTTCTAGAGATATTTAAATAAGAAAAAAACAAAACAAAAAAAACAAAGGGATGAACACATCACAAATCAAACCTGCAAGCAAATCATGAAACCTCCATCTGAATCCCTTACTTGTTATCCTTGACTTGGAAGTCTATTACATAATACATCACAATCGTAAAAGAAGTCTTTAAGGGGTATACTTGTAAAGTCTACAGACACATATACAAATAAATAAATACATTTAAAAAATAATAAACTAATATTCATTTAATGAACACACTAAATATAAATGTCTACAGGACGTTTGATTATTAATACAGTATTATTGCATGTTTGTTGCATGTATTACTGAATATGTTTAGAAGTAATTCAATGAAACATTACTAATAACTACACACAGAAGAGTTTCAGTTTAACTTTATTGTATTCAAACTCGAATCCCAATATAAAGGTTATGCTCTGTTTCATTGTGATGGTGTTTTGATTTTCCCTTTTGCCTGTCTGTGTTCCCTATTAGTTTCCATAGTTCCTAATAACACACCTGTTTCTGTTCAGTTCTTATGTATTTAAGTCCAGTTGTGTACCGTGCCGTCTTAGTATGGTCATGTTATTCTGTGAAGATTGTTATTAAAAAGACTGCCTATTTTGTCTTAGTGTGCTCATTACAGCCACACAGTGTGACATACACTTTAAATTTGCACCACGTTTGTGTTTCAATTCAAATAGAGGATTTTTAGAGGAATTGTAATGTAAAAGTCTTTCAGAATTCAATTCTGACTGGTGCACAACCCTGGTGGAGGGTTTATTCAGTTCTCCGTCTTTGTCTGTGTGTGCAGTGGGCCGTCTCGGAGAAATGCTCACATCGTGCTTTCAACATTCAACCTCCAACGACGCATGGGCTCCCGGCCCCTGAAGACAGAAACCCAAGCCTTTGAGATGAAACCACTCAGGGGTCGCAAGTTGCAAAAGCAACTCTGGACGCAGGCGACAAAGAGCCCAGTGTGGAAACGCCACATTCTAGAAACACACATTTGTGGAAATAAGCTATAACAGCGAGGAACCGCCGTTGGAAGTGGTTTACGTACTGTAAACATACACGCAGTAGCACAACGTTTCCTGTCAGATTCAATTGTTTCCACATGCTCTCAAGCTAATGGAATATCAATATAACAATTCACTGGCAAGCATCCTCTCAGCGTTATCACTCAGCTGACAATAAATTGGCATATCATACTGCGCTTTTTAAATAAAATCAAAAACGCCTAAACAAAAATCATGGACATGACAGCAACAACGTTCTGGAGGAAATCAAGTGAGTCTCACAAGCTCAATTAGCTCTGTGACTCCACAAAGCCTTCCTCTGTGGGGCTTCTTGTTAAGGTCAGCAGGGAGTTTTCTTCTGACTTCTGCCTGCACTCACATGCACCTTGTTACTCTCGGTGTAACCGTAAGGTGTATCGACTCTGTAGCACTAAGTGCTTTTCAGGCCGTAGTTCAAAAGCTCTTGAGTGACATGCGCAGAGTGGCGGGAATATAATAAGAGTTGGTTTGGCTTTCTGACATCACGACAGTGCGAGCGATTCTCGTGCGTAAATGTGAGACGTTTGTGCGTGTGGTTTTGGTTTCTTTTCCCTTGCTCACGTCCATTCCAGAGCAGGTGTTTTCTGTGAAGTAAGTGGGTGAAAGCCAAACTGAAGGTCTATGTGAGGGAAATTTACTCTTGAAGGCTATTTGGGTGAATGGGGAGCCATCACAATGAATTTACAACATAACATCAAAGTATTTCTTTCAAATAAGTAATGGTGTTTTCTTCATAACATTTCATTTATTTATTTACTAAAAAACACAGTGCTTCACCAGGATTCAGATGTGCTCAGTATTTATATAAGAAAATAACATAATGTTGGTGCTGCTTCTGGAATTCATCAGCATGTGTTGCTTTTGATGTTGGTTGTGCATGAGAATAATAATAATAAATATAGCTGCAAGCAGCAATTAAGGGGCCAAGCAAATACTAATAATATGATTTAACTACTTAACACTTTTGAGCAATACTTGGTGCAGTTACCAAATTGATGTTGATTGATGTCAATGTACATTCCCAGAAAAAGGTCCAAAAGCTGTCACTGGGGCTGTACCTTTTCAAAAGGTAAACTTTTGTCCATTTTAGGTGCTAATACATACATTTTAGGTGGTAATTTTACATTTTAAGTGTTAATATGTACATTTTAGGTGCTAATAAGTACATTTTAGGTGTTAATATGTACATTTTATGTGCTAATAAGTACATTTTAGGTGTTAATATATACATTTTATGTGCTATTATGTACATTTCAGGAGCTAATATGTCCATTTTCAGGTCCTAATTTGTCCATTTTAGGTGTTAATATGTACATTTTAGGGCCTAATATGTACATTTTAGGTGTTAATATGTACCACGAAGGTACCAATATGCAGCCTTTGGGAACAAAATGGTACCTTTTGAAAAGGTACAGCCCCCATGACAGCTTTTGTACTTTTCTGAGAGTGTAAGGTGACACTGATCGTACAAAGTTTTGTGTCAATTTGCCAAAGCGAATGCAGTTACAGCTTGGCATCATGTCAACATTCAGAGAAGGGAAGGGTTTGGTCAATCAAAAAGCGTTTAATAAATTTTTTGCAGGCATGGTCTCACATGGTCTTTGGTGAAAATTGGACCAACAGAGATAAAATAAATAGGTTTTCAAAGTTCAAAATGGCAGACAGGAATTATTACAGCAAATGTCAAAATTGGTCAAGTTTTTCTCTGTACGAGAGAACCAGTTTTATTAAAATAGACAAAATAAATCAGCTATTAGCACTTTTGGAAATTTCACTATTATTTTTGACCACAAGGTGCTGCTGTCTCTGAAATTTTTGAGTACCTTCAGGGCATGGTGCCGATAAAACACATCAAATTTCATGTCTATATGGTAATGCGTTTATAAAATACAGCTTTTTACGACATAATACAAAATGGCCGAACCCCAAAAATGGCCATCATCATTTGACTCGGTATCCTGCACTCAATCAAAAGAGACCAGTTTCATGATTTTTGGGCAAGCCGTTCAGAAGTTACAACCAAAAATAAACATTTTCAAATCTCCAGACCAGTAAGTGGCGCTGTCCTTTAAAGCTACAAGTAGCCTCAGTTCTTGCTTGTGATTACACGTACCAAGACTCTTCTCAATATGCGAAAGCACTGGGAAATATAGCTTTGCATCTATTTTTCCGTGGTGTACGTTGAATTCGTTTGTGCTATTATTCGACAACTTTTATCGAAAGCTTTTACTAAATTTTCGCCAACAAAGTGCATTTTTTTGCATAAACCACGTTATTAGCATAAACCACTGGATAATGATACCTAACATTGCTTGGCCCCTAATAATTAAAACTATTGAGACAATTTTATGTTATAATGTAACATTCAGGTGCGAGAGACATTATTGATTGCTGTGTAGATACCATTATGCCACATTAAAAACCAGGAAAAAATTGTCTACAACAATGAGATACACAAGTCAATCCTGATGACATTGTCAAATTCACTGGCAATCTGATCTTGTCTCTTCCAACCTTATCATTAATGTCATACACCTTAAAACAAAATCACAAACCCATCGTCTCTAAACGCCTCCAAACATTTCTGTCAGACGAAGATAAAGGCAGAGTAAACACAAAGTAAACACAGTGGGAAGCTAAGCATAAATTCTTGGCAATGCTTAAGGTCACATGATTTCATTGTTATTCAGATTGTTTGTCTCCGAAACAGTCAAATACACAAGAAAATAAGGAATACAGCCAACAAAAACATTGGATCAGCTGTTTATGTGGACCCACTTTATATCTTTAGCTAACAATATAAACATTAACAATTAATAATTTGAATGAATTGAGGCATTAATAGCACTTACATATGTACTACTGTACACCCAAAGCACTTTACAATCATATCCAGAGATCTCTCCTCCTTATGTGGACCCGCTTTATATCTTTAACTACTATTTCTAACATGAGCAATTAATTTGATGCAATGTACTTATTGTGTACATACATGTACATTTCATGCATTGCAAAACTCTTGTGCTATTGAGGATACAGGTACAAGGTTATAGTATAGGGAGGTTTAAGATGTAAGCGATTAATTGTAGATGTAATTGCACGCTGATATAACAACTTATAATATCAATAATAACTTGTCTTGAAATGATACAGCTATCAAATAAAACAACTTAACTATAAATGCGTAAACACCTTGTCCCAGTCTCTCCCACTGGCCATTGAAAGAGACTTGCAAAAAACTCTCTCTCTCTTCTCTCTGCTGGCGTTTCAGTCTTACCTGTCCAGATGAAATGCAGCGATCTCTGCATTGTGTCGCTCAAAGTCAGAGAAGTAGAAGAAGTCTGGGGTGTTTCCTGGACTCTGGTTTGTCTAGAGGAAAAAGAGTAGAAACAACAAACAAGGTTGATGTTAGTGCTTGTCTGGCAACGAGCTTCTGGCAGGACCAGAGCGGTTTGCACATGTACTGTACTACAGCAGAAATATTTGTTTAACACCTGAGAAATTTTGCATCTGAAATACATTTTTGGTTGAAACTGTTCCAACTTTTAATACTTTTAAACTGTTCCAACTTTTAGTGTGAAACATGTACAGAAAGTAAATGTCCAGAGGGGGTCAGAGGGACATGTTTGTTTGGATGTCCCTAAAAGTTAATACATTATATATGCACTGTAAAAAAATAATGTTGGATTAACTTAAAAAAAATTAACCTGGTTGCCTTAAAATTTTAAGTTCATTAAAATTGAAAAATTGAGTTAATACAATGAAGGAGATTAATTTAATCACCAGAAACTCAAAATATTATGTAATCTGAACTACATAAATTATCTAAGTTGATTTGACAAAAGAAAAATGTTGTGATCACAAATCATGAAACTATTTTTTTACAGTGTGAATATTTCCGTGCCTCTCCTTTGTTTTTGGCAGCCTAGCTGGCGAAAAATTATATCCGCAATATAATTTAATATAGGGTGAAGATGTCAACATCTGTTTTGGCCACCAATGTAAGTCCCATGTTGAAACCCATATTAAATCATAGCTGACTACTATGACATAGTAATAGTAATGACATAGCCGAATGTCATTAACCCCAATGTCATGGCTATACTTAGGACAACATACTACCATACTTTGCTCATTATTTCTGCATTATGCAGTAGTAGGCTATATATAGTCCTATATATATATACTGCACAATATTTCCAACAGTGCAGCTTCTTCTTGACTAATTATTTAGTGAGAAATGTAAACATTTATACACAAAACAGGATTAAATTTGAGTTGTTATTGTATAAATGTCTCATCTTTAATTTTAACTGTATTATTAAAATGTATATTACAAATGTAAATGCAATTATTTGCCTTGTCAATCAAGAGCACTTTTCCTGCAAGAAAAGGAAAGGTCTGTTTTTTTTTCAGGTAGCGCTATGCTAGCTTCAGTTAGCTGAGATACCAGCGAACAGACAACATGGACGTTTGCCGAGTGGCCGGTGGCCGAATCAGCAACTAAAGAGATGTGTGTGTGTGTGTGTGTGTGTGTGTACAGAACAGATTTTTGGCAGAAAACAAACTGCAGGTGCATGTTCTCTTCCACGTACCTATGCGTTCAGACAGACAGATTACAAGACTCACGCAGACAGCGTAGGAAAAATGTCATAAAATCCAAACAGGAATGCACTAATCCACAGATCTTAACTGTCAATCACATACAATGGTATTGTTCTCAACAGCTCATAGTGTCCTTCCATTAAACAACTGTAAGATCTTTCCTGGAAGTAGCCTATACGGAGTGATCACAAATCAGAGCTAGCTATGCTAAGCTAATCTTAGCCCACTTAGCACACTTCAGTTTTTAGTGGATGAACAAACACAGAGGGAAAACTATATTGCCTAAATGTTGCCCATAACTGAATAGAGTTTAAGTAAAAGTATCATCTTTGTCTCAGCCAGCACTGTTCTTTCTGAGTGAAATTAAAATTAATTGATAATGGTATGAAATGAATGTGGATATCATTCTTGGATCAGGAAATTCATTAGAAATGTCAATAATAAAATTGTGTTTAAAATGTGAACTTCGGTCTCTTGGCAAGTCAAAGCAGAGTTTGAGTCTTCATTGAGATCTCTTTTGAAACCCAGAGGAGAATAATGTGAGATTACTTGGGTCTTTTTCTCAGGATATTAAATGAGTAGTTCACTTAAAAAAAAAAAAAAAAAAAAAAAAAACTTTTGCTGATAATTTACTCACCCCATGTCATCCAAGATATCCATGTCACTCTTTCTTCAGTTGAAAAGATATGAAGGTTTTTGATGAAAACATTCCAGGAATTTTCTCCATAAAATGGACTTCATTGGGAACCAAACAGTTCAAGGTCCAAATGAGAGTTTCTGAGCAGCTTCAAAGGGCTTTAAACGACACCAGACTATGAATACGGGTTTTATCTAGCGAAACAATCAGTCATTTAAAAACAAAAACAAAAAAAAACAAAGTTTAAGTTTCAAAAGCTCAAATGGTTCGCCTTGCTCTGTTCTGTGATGCACGTTCATGACTCTCCTGTTCGAACTCGTTCATCAAAATGAACAAATCTTTTTTCCAAGTCAATTCGTTCATTTTGTTCGTTGATTCAACCAAATGACTCTTTCCAAAAGATTCTTTCATTTCCGATTTTTGATAAGACCCTTATTCATCGTCTATTGTCGTTTAAAGCCTTTGAAGCTGCACTGAAACTCTCATTTGGACCTTGAACCGTTTGGTCCCATTGAATTCCATTATAAGGAGAAAAATCCTGGAATGTTTATCAAAAACCTTAATTTCTTTTTGACTGAAGAAAGAATGACATGGATATCTTGGATGACATGGGGTGAGTAAATTATCACCAAAAGTTTTTTTTTAAAGTGAACTACTCCTTTAATCCATCTTCTTATAATCTCATAAACTTAAAAGGAGATCTAGTTCATGATTTTTATTTCCTGCTCTTACAAAAATCCAGCCATGAGACCTTAATGTCGTATGTTATTATATTTTAGTAACTTTTAAGTCCCCGAATTCCCATTTTCATCTAGCCATGAACTCTAAGTGCTGCTTATATCTTCTTCCTCGCCACTGTCAAAACACTAATGGAAAAGACTTTCTATGACTTCATATATTTTCATTTGAGGGACAAAGCAAGCTTTTCGCTCAGAAATCCTCCTCCACCATTATGATCCACTCAATTTCTTGGATCAAAAGGGAACTAATGGATTTTTATTTGCCAGATGAGGCCTAAGCTGCACTGCTGATTCAAGCCAACTCTCCGGAGAGGGAATGGGGGTAAAGCTTCTGGCCCAGAACGCAGTGAGTCACACAGGAAGTGACTGAAGTGTCACATGCTACAACCTGAACCACAGAGTGGATTTTATTCAGCCAGTGGAGTCCGTAAGCATTGTCGACTACTTAGAAGTATGACGATTCTTTTGAAAGAGTACGGTATCTCCTGATCAATACACAGGCAAAAAAGAGGCAGAAATGAGTGATAGCATTTGTAAGCAGATGCATATGTAAAATAACACAATCACGCGATAAAATCGAACCGGAAATGACGTGAAACAGCACCGCGCCAATACCCAGCGAAGAAGACGGAAGAAAACAACACGCGTCAGACAGAAACTAGTGCTGCAAACTGTTAGCGTGATGATTTGCTCTGAGAAAAGAAAAAATAAGATTTACTCAGTGACCTTAAAGTCGGCATGAAATCAAATTTGACAAATCTTCTTTTATATGTAATATTGTAGTGTTTATTATAAATGAAAGTTTTTATCTTTTTTTTTAATCTAATTTTGATTTTTTATCTACAATTTTTTTTAAATTCATGTACCCTTGAAATCTTTAATCAAATACATTACCCTTCCCTCCCCATCGAAACGACCTCTCTCTCTTTTGGTCACGTGGAATGGCGAAAGGGTGCGGCCAGATCCGACTGAGGGTGCGGCTGTCGGTGCACCACCTCTCAGAGAATCGCATTCAAATTGTTTGCAACGCCCAACCTCCAATGATCCAATCAATTACCGAAGGATGAAATCAAGTCCTGCCCTACATTTTTTTCTAATTTCAGAAGCCGTTTCACTTGGATATACGTCACGACAAGGAAAAAATGACACTCAACTTCCGTTTCATGCCGACTTTAACCCATGCCTTGCTCTGATTGGCTGGAGCTCATGACATCACTGAGATTGAATCATGTGACAGCTCTGGATATCTAGCATGCTAGATATTTTCTGGGATTGTCGACGCGCCTGAGAGCGTCGACGAGATTACAAAACATGATTTTCTCAGCTTTTTGCTCAAAATGTTGCTGTCTTATGAAACTTACCCACATTCACACGTTGATAAAGAATGCATGAAAGCTAGAATATTTTTTGTTATTGTTCTGTTTGTGTGTTTTCTTTTTTCAAGCAGAGGCTCTGTTCTTTCTTTTGACATTTTGCATGTTCAGATCACAAAAAAGTATTCTGGGGCCAAAATGATCAAAGATGCTATAGTGGTTGGCAACTTAAAAAAAAAAACACTGGATGGAAAAGAGATATATGCTAAAGTGTACAGTCCTTTTTATCAAGGGTCAATGTTGTTTCAGTTGAAACTGTATCTTGTTTTGTATTCCACAGAAGTGATGTTTTTTTTTAATATTATTCTTTTATTGTTTTACCCTTTATTAGCAACACAGTCAAGAGAAGAGTGGAAATGATTGGAAGAAAAGGCCAGATCTGCAAAACCACAGCACGCATCAGAACAAGTGCGTTAGGCACGAGCTCTAAAACATGAATAGAAATGACTTTGAGATGTATATTAATGCATATCTATATATTTATGAGTATAGTGCAAATGCGGCAGAGGGGAACATAATGGAAAGTGACTCAGTCGCATACCTGAACATGCAAATAGCTTTAAAAAGTAGCTTTTTGTTTCTCATTATGTCTTAACATCCCCCATAACAAAACACAGATGACGTTTTTTTCAAATGCTCTTGACATGCTATGTCTCCAACACCTTGTGCTGAGGCTAAAAAGCGCTCAGAGCACTTTTCTGGATGTGCTGTTGTCTCTTCCTGGGCTGTGATTGACAGGAGGGTTGCCACGGTCACCCTGACCCTGTGTGCAGACTCCAATTTGGGAAGAAGTCCTGGCAGCTCGACGTGTGACAGCTCATGGCTCTAGGGGCTGGTGGGTGTATCGCTCAGTGGTCGAGCCATATTAATGTGCTTTTTTCTGCTGAAGAACGAGCAGATCAATTATGTTGATTTAAATCTCGTTGCCAATAAAAGCAGGAGACAGCCTGCGTATTTGTTGTTTGCCAAGAGGCAGCAATATGTGTGTCACTCAAAACGGATAGACGAGTCCCGGTCCGCACAGGTAAACAAAGCCGGGTCACCTCGCAGTTAAACGGGAGCCTGCTGAGGACTCTCAAGGACAATCTTTGACAATCCTGACATAGCAAAGCAGTCTTGATATTGCCGCAGAATAATTTTGCTTTAACTCCTGTCACTTAAATGTGCAGAAAAGACGATGTTACATACTTATTAAAACAACAAACACATTGCAAACGAATTACCAAACGAATGCTTTAATTTCTAGCTTTGACGAACAGTCAACACACCATACTGGAGATGACAAATCATCACCGCAGCCACCTGAAACTGTCACATTTCCATAACATGACGCATACATCATCTGGAGAGCAATCATGTTAAGAGCTGGCTGAGTCTGAGCCAGCAAACACAAACATGTTCCACTGTATACAGATGAGCCAAAACATGATGACCATCTGCCTAGCATCCTGTTGGTCCTCTGCGTGAAGCCAAAACAGTGCCGACCCGTCAACTATGCAAGATCCCTGAAGATGTCCTGTGGTCTCTGGCACCAAGCAGAGCTTTCTAGATCTGTGGGTTATTAGGTGGAACCGCCGTGGATCTAACTTCTGATTAAAAAGAAGCAAAAGTGTCTTGATCGCCCCCATGTGGCTGCATGCAGTATAGGTCATAAACCCCACCTTCTCCATGCAACGTAATGGATGCGAGGCAAACTACATCAAATTTCACTTATTTGTCTTATTTATTTATTACACTTATGTCCAGCACATCCCGCAGATGCTCATTTTGGATTGAGATCTGGAGAATTTGGAGACCAGGACAGCACCTTGAACTCCTCATCATGTTCCTCAAACCTCTCCTGAACAATGTGTGAAGTGTGACAGGACACATTATCCTCCTGAAAGAGGCCACTTCCACTAAGAAGTGCTTAGGTAGGTGGCATGTGTCAAATTTACATCTATATGACTGGCTGGACCCAAGGGTTTCCCAGAATAACATTGCCCAGAGTGTCACACTTCCTCCACCGGCTTGTCATCGTCCCACAGTGCATCCTGCTTCCATCACTTCCCCCAGGTAAACGCGCGCACACACACACACACACACACACACACACACAGCAAATGGGAGTCATTAAACTAGGCAACCTTTTTCCACTGCTCCAAGGTCCAGTTTCAATGCAAGCATGCCATTTGTAGGCGCTTTCGACGATGGACAAGGGTCATCATAGGCACTTTGATTGGTCTATGCAGTGCCATACACAGCAGAGTGTGATACGCTGTGTGTTGAGAGCAAGCATTCCACACAAGTCCTGAAAAAAGAAGCCAAGGCATCTTGATCGCCCCCATGTGGCTGCATCCAGTATAGGTCATAAACCCTGCCTTCTCCATGTAACGTAATTGACGTGAGGCAAACTAAATCAAATTACACTTATTTCTTTTCCAGAGATGGTTGCTGTCGTTTTAGGGACGGTTCACATATAACGCCTAAAAACGAGTAGAAAACGCGGGGCGTGCCGCATTCTCCTTTTCAAAGCGCTAGGGCCGTTGTGCTCCGTTTGGTTCTTGTCATGTGACCTATTGTGTGCTTATGGTGCACTTGCGGTATTCTGAAAAGTTGAGATGTTTTTATCTCGACGCGGCGCGGACCGCGTCGCTTCCATTATGAGCTTGCCTACTGCGTGCCTACATTTGAAATAACGAACTTGAGCGCGCAAAATACGTGATATGTGAACCGGCCCTTAGGCAGTTTTTATCATGCTGATGTTAGTTCAAGTGTTTAAGTTTGGTCACTGGCTCCAACTGATTTTTTTCAGGATTTTCAGAAAATAGATTGGAGCTTAAACCTTAATTTCTACATTTCCATAACTGTTTATTTCACACCTACATAAACTCTACAAACCAATTCTGCGGAGTGTGGATGTCGCAGCTCTCACTTTGCGATCACCAATGCGCAGACTCGAAACTCAAGATGTCAGCGCCATATTGCGACACTGGCAGCTTAACTTACTACAATGGAAGAGAGTGAAGGTGCGTCGTCAATCTTATTATTTTTTTTTTACAGTATGTTGATTCCTCCCATAACCATAATTAAAATGTTGTGTGACTTGTGCCACAGTATACCCAATCCGATCTCACGAACCAAGTCGTAAGAATTCGACGAATGATTAAAAAGTGGCTAATTCGTAACAATTCATACGAACCTCACTCGTACGAAAATAGTACGATTTTGCTAAAATCGTAAATTTTTACGAATTGGCCAATTCGTATGAATTCGATACAAATGACCTATCCCGCCCCTAAACCTAACCATCACGTGGGTTTAGACAAATCATACAAATTCGATACGAGTTAGGTCGTACGAATTAGTACGAATTAGACACTTCTTAATCATTCGTCGAATTCATACGAATTGGGGCGTGAGATAGTGTTGGTATACCTTCTGTTGGCTTGGAGGGTTAGGGTTAGCGTTAGCAAAATTACTTAAGGTGAGGTCACATTTACAGTTGTCCTGCAAATTTTCATCTGTGAAATCCAGTCATTTCAATAGCGATCCATGTGATTGTGGATTTTGTGTCAAGGCGAAAGATTTCCCCATACAGATTTCACAACATGTTCAAGTTGGTCACTGAATTGATCAACAGAAAGCTGCTTGGTTTAAAAGTGTCTCATTTTTGGTCACTGTCTTGTGTGGGGAAGAGCAGACTGAGCATTCTTCAAAATGTCTTATTTTGTAGTACACCGAAGAAGTCATACAGGTTTGCAACAATATGAGGGTGAGTAAATTATGGCAGATTGTTCATTTTTGGGTGAACTATCTCTTTAAAGAGAAAAAATGCATAAAGCAATTAATCCTCTTTAGAAGTCCTTTTAGTTTTGATGGGGAAATCTCTTGATGCGGGAGAGAGTGACAGAAGGGAGGCCAGGTCAATCTGACAAACAAAAAAAACATGTGAATAGAATATGCTGAACTGGCTGTAAACTAAAATATTAATAACATCTCTGGTCTGGAAGCAATTTTTCTAAGAAAACAAAAAGTAATATGGAATGGAAGTCATAAATGATTTTGACTTTTAACTGAATTTTTTTTTTTTTTTGCATTGTCACTAAGGTGACTGAGACAGCCAAAATGTAATTTAAGAAAATAAATGTATGAATCATTGTTTTGCAACTGAGTTTTAGACAGTAGTGCATGCGAGATCTGAATATGACAACATCAGCAAACAGAGATGCTTTTAACTTATTCAACATTCAGTGTGAAATTTCCTCTATTTTCATATGCCTCAAAATATTTTTAATGCAAAACCAATTCTTTTTTAAATTGTTTTTTTTATCACTTTTTTAGGAAAAACATTTGGAAGAGTTTATGCAATTTATTTATTTACTTAATACTAATACTAACTAATACTAAATAACACACAATGGTCTGCACTCAAAGAACAACAATTTTTTTTACATCTCATTTCATGAATTGAATCCCTTAATAATATATGTGAAAAGGGCACCGTTTATCAAATGTCTGTAGTTTAAGCTTTAGTCTCTGGTAATTTTTTTGCCTTAAGATATCCTGTCATAATAACAAAGAACAGAGTGTATGCACTTTATTTGGATTATGATTGTTGACACGTTTGGTGGAATTACTGAATGAAACTGGCCTTTTAAAGTGACCTTATTAGGTTTTGGATATTACCTTTCATGAGGTGGGTAATTTTGAATATAAACAGGTCTTCAAAATCTCAGAGAACAAAGTGCAGATAACTTGTCTCCCAAAAGAAAGAAGCGATTCTGACTGATCTGAAATGAGTCATCATTATTCAACCTTTCTTACGGCATAAACCTACATTGGTTTGCAACACATTTTCATAATGCCCGTCTATGGTCTTCATTGGCTGCTTTAGAACAACGCCTACTTTGTCCATCAAACGCTAGTTGTTGCTGAGGGCTGGAAGAGTTGGGTTTGTGTTGTTGACATGTCGAGAAAATGCTGTTTTTGTGCTGCAAAAGCAAATCCACTTGCTGCAGTTCCAAAGGATAAAGACTCAGGCTCAAATTGAGGGAATGCGCGTGACGTCACCGTCCGAGTCATGTGCCTGCAGTTACTCATATTGAGTGGCAAAAAGACTGAGCGGCTGTATATGTTTTCAGCGTGAATGCCGCAAAAAAACAAACACAACACATATAAAGTGGGAAACAGCTTTGCGATTGACTGTACAACTAGATTTGACACTAAATCGGAGGTATATTTTTAAAGACTGCTAGCTATAGAAAGAGGAGCAAATGGATCGCTGCAATTCACAGAAACAACTGGAAATAACTGGATTTGCAGTTATCATTTGTGTCAATATGCTGAATTTAGCTGTAAAACCACACCCATATATTTTGTATTGTTATATATATATATATATATATATATATATATATATATATATATATATATATATATATATATATATATATATATATATATATAAACAACTCATCAATTAAATATTTATCATTGCATATTCTGCATTATTGGATGTTTCTTAATAAACACTGACCAAAAAAAACTATATATCACTGGATCTTTAGTAAGTTGTAAGGAACACTATATTGAGTCCAACATTTAGTTTAAATTGATAAAATTGTTCGTTTTAGTCACATTTCTCACAGTTTCCCCTATTAAATCCAGTCACACAGCAGATATTTTGCCCCTTGGTCAGGCTGAGGGGGGTTATTCCAGCGGGAAAGTGACGTCAATGCATTCCCTCTATTGATACAGTAAAAGCGACAAAACCGGTAATAGGCGTTTTGTTGCTGACACTCACTGTAAGCAGTAAACCAATCACAACAGACTGGGCCATCCAACCAACCAGAGCAAAGAAGACCAGTCACAACATAATGGGTCATCTGACCAATCAGAAAAGAGTAGACCAATCACAGCAAACTGGGTCATCTGACCAATCAGAGCAGAGTAGACCAATCACAACAGACTGGGCCATCTGACCAATCAGAGCAGACCAATCACAACAGACTGGGCCATCTGACCAATCAGAGCAGAGTTGACCAATCACAACAGACTGAGCCATCTGACCAATCAGAGCAGAGTAGACCAATCACAACAGACTTATCTTTATCTTTTTATTATTTGATGGCATGTCCAGATTAAAGTCAACACAAAAAGGACATTCACAACCAATTTTAATTTCAAAATAATGTACGACATTGACTCGATTTTATCCATTGGAACTGATTGGATTGTGGAATTGGTCTGAAGGTTGAAAAAGAAGAGATGGTGGTTCATCTGAAAAGATAAGCTATTACATTTTGATGAAATAGATTTTTTTCTTCAAAAGAACATACACTGATGAATAATCATGAATAGATTGGTCTACATGGATGTGTATTTAAAAAAAGGAGATTGATTGTATCTGGACCAAAGATTATTCATGTAGACATCACAAAATGACGTAATTCATTAAATAACCTGTCACTCATTGTCAATCCATAACAGTGTTTTATAGAGACCAAACTAGGACGTTGGCAGGGTTATGAGTGCACATCCTAAAATAATGATGGCATTTCAACACAGAGTAGTGACAGCTGTCAGTCAGCTAAATCAACAACACACGAAAGCACATCCAGATGGTTTTATCCCGCCACAGATGTCCCAAACCAAGCATCGAGAGTGTCAGAGCTTCATCCCACCGAATAATTTTCTCTCCTCCACTCTTCAGCAGTGTCCTCACGGCGTTTCCCACAGGTATTGAGAAGTCAGAGCCACCTGCCGAAACTCAGTGACCTGTGGTGCTGTCGGTGCAGGAGGCAACGAGGGCAACACCTCAACACTGTAACCAACACCTGAGACCTTTCAGCAGGCAGTTCTCCTGAGCTCTCAAACTGCCTCCGCAGAACCTCCTCGAATTCTGTCCTTACTCATTCAGGCAGAATCAGAGGAGGATCATCATTCGGACGCAATCCCGAATATAGTTACTGCTCCAATGACAGGACTGATTGTTAGAGCGCACGTGTGGACTGTGCCAGAGGGGACAGGTTAGCAACCCATGCTTGACCTGAGCTCACCATCTTTCATGTCAGGTGAAAGAGAGATACAGCAGAAGACAAGCATAAAGGAAACCTAGAGAAGTGCACTTATAGACATTGTATGAACAACCAACGAGTTAGAATGACAGAGAATTAGAGATGAGTTTGGCTGGAGGGTCATTCATTCTGACAGATCAGATAATTCAGAAACCAAGAGCAAAGAAGCAAAAGGCCTAAAAATTGAAGGCCAGAACATTTAGTGTTTTCAGAAGGCTTACCCAGGGCTTACATAAACCAGTGCAAAGCATATTATACAGTTTGATCAGCTTATGAGGTTCCCATCCTAATTATAGACAAACACGTCTTTCATTCCTAGTGAATAACAGTTTTTTTGTGCCCATTTCACAAAAAAATTATGCATAACTAAATATAGATATTGGATCTAGATATTTGGAACCATCTGAGACCTAGTCGCATATGTTGTACACACGTTTTTGACGGAAAGAAAAGCTACAAAATACATTTGGAATGATGCCTGCCATATGTTTGGATCACCGAAGTGGGTGCATTTGGAAATCAATGAAACTTGACATATTTTCATAAGCGGTGTTATTAATGTGGCGATGATTTTTAGAGTCTAATTTAACTCTGAGATCCAATTAAGTTCCGTAAGCATGTGCAAGGCTCCGACCTTAAAAGTGTGATTAATAAACTGAAGCAGTTAGTACAGCTGATGCCAGACATGCAGCGGATGTTTCTGCTGACAGTTTTGTCGCAAACACTTTGCTTTGCGACTTTAACATTCATTAAGAAGCACACATGATCATAATTAGAAACAGTGCAATTTACTGCAGTAATTATATTCCAGGGTTAAGAGAATTAAGGGTCATTGTGATTTTTTAATTTGAATTGCCCTCAGGCACCCTGGGAAGATTATAGTGCATTGATTTAATTTCTCCCTCTCTTGCCACACTAAACCTATTTCTCCCAGAATATAATTGACATTTTCCCAGGCTGCATCTCCTGATGGGCAGAGATTCAAGCTTCTGTCAGTGTTTTCTGCATGCCGCAGTTCCCACCCAACACGCTTTGAGGTGTTTCCTTCTGTCACCTTTAACAAGCCTTTCGACATTGACTTAAGCGTTTCGTATTCTCTCTAAGGATGTGTTCACACTTTGCATGTTTGGTTCAATTAAAACAAACTCTGGTGCGATTGCTCTGTTAGTGCGGTTCAATTGAAGTGTGAATGATGCCATGCGAACACTGGTGCGCAACAAACATGCAGATTCGAGTTCCACCTTTTCAGGGTGTCCACTTTGAACTCTGGTGAGGTTCGAATAAGGACCAAAGACATCCCAGACAGTAACTTGTGGCGCTTTTCCACTACACAGTACCAGCTTGACTCGACTTGCCTTTGTTTGGTTTTCCACTGTGCAAAAGTTGTACCTGTTCCTGCTTTCGGGTACTTTTTTTGTACCACCTCCGGCGAGGTTCTGAGCGAGCTAAGGCGATACTAAAATGTCACGTGAAAACAATGCCAACTGCTGATTGGTCAGAGAGAATCGTCACCATTTACTGCGTCATCATTGCACGCGCCAGATGGAGTATCCAGAATATCCACGCCATTTTTAAATAGTTTGGCCAGAGATAGTTACTAAACTTACTACTATAATTATGGCAACTCGGAAGAATACGCTGTGGTCAAACGAGGAGGCGCAGACTTTCCTTTGTTTGTTGCCGAAAGAGGATCCTGCGAGAGCTTGATAGGGCAACGAGGAACGAAAGAGCGTCGCTTATGACGACCGGGAACTATTTGTGGCGGTACTGTCTGCAATGGAAAAAGGAACGAAAAGGGAGCCGAGCCGAGATGACCTTGTACTGGTATTGGTAAAGCTGCCAGATAAGTGTCGAGCCCAGATCCGGCCCCATACCAGATGTGGCTCCGATCTGGACCAACACTATGTTGTTATCTAGGATCGAAACAAAACCAAAACCAAGAAGTGATGTCTTTTTAACCAGGTTTTCTGGTATCACTTTATTTTGATGGTCTCTTTAACATTCTGACTGATAAGTAACTTTGCTAACTATAGTGATGCTCCTCTAAACAGACTGGTAATAAACACTTTGCAACTACATGTCAACATATTGTAACCCTACCTGACCAGTCTACAATACTCTAAAACACTAATTCAGAGTTAGTAGAAACGAAGGTGCAACGTTACTTATAATGTCAACAGAATGTGTTAAAGGGACCATGAAAATAAAGTGAAACTGATCTTTTTTGTTTTGAATCCTTTACACATTTTATAAGTTCTTCACAAGTTCTCAGCTAATAAAAATACCATTACATGTACACACATACACACTTGTGTATCCTAGCACACAGCATTGTTTTGGATGTCCAATAAGTTCAGACACATGATTTTATTTTTTATTTTTTGTATCTTGGTTCACTGTTCAAAATGACAGTGTGGACACTAAGCGAACCAGGACTAAATGAATTATTGCCTTTGGTACGGACAAAGAGACCAAGGGAACCAAACTACAAGTGCGAACCCAACCCTAAGTCTGTCTGCCACTACATCTGCCACTAGGATCAGAGTAAGCAAACCAATCCAACTAGTGGCTGCCCTGCTGTAAATTGGATTCGACCCCAACCGTCCCAGCATCCTCTCCGACCACCTGAGAGGAGTGTGAAGCCTGGACATATGTCAGTAAGCTCTTGTTCTGCTAGTTTGCCACTGTGAGAGCACATATGGGTGACATGCTTCTCAAGGTCTCTTTAATTAAGAGAATGAATACTTAGAATGACAATCTGAGAGGGGAAAAACAAAATGAATAAGGCGACAGAGACAGACTCCTGCTCAGCACTGGAGACCCCTGAGGCTCAACGTGCTAATTTTCAATTCACAGACAGTTTCAGAAATAACTCAAGGAACAGACTGTCCATTGTCTATTCCACACAGACCATTCTCTGCTTAAATATTCTTAAAAAATTCTAGTCAGCTTGTCTTTCACCAAATGTTATATTTTTCTACACTTTCTGACACAACTGAACAGGCTGTGTAGTTACTGTATCTTTTAAACGCAAATGTGGATAAAGTTGGACATGCTTAAACTGTATCTACAACAATAAATAAAGAGCTGTGTGATAATATAGTAAATTTTTTGGGACAAAAAAGTTGAGATATGCTATATGGTACAGTATATATTGCATTATGTGAGTTTGATGCATATACACTCACCTAAAGGATTATTAGGAACACCATACTAATACTGTGCTTGTTCTCCTTTCGCCTTCAAAACTGCCTTAATTCTACATGGCATTGATTCAACAAGGTGCTGAAAGCATTCTTTAGAAATGCTGGCCCATATTGATAGGATAGCATCTTGCAGTTGATGGAGATTTGTGGGATGCACATCCAGGGCACGAAGCTCCCGTTCCACCACATCCTAAAGATGCTCTATTGGGTTGAGATCTGGTGACTGTGGGGGCCATTTTAGTACAGTGAACTCATTGTCATGTTCAAGAAACCAATTTGAAATGATTCAAGCTTTGTGACATGGTGCATAAAGGGATGGACATGGTCAGAAACAATGCTCAGGTAGGCCATGGCATTTAAAAGATGCCCAATTGCTGCTAAGAGGCCTAAAGTGTGCCAAGAAAACATCCCCCACACCATTACACCACCACCAGCAGCCTGCACAGTGGTAGCAAGGCATGATGGATCCATGTTCTCATTCTGTTTATGCCAAATTCTGACTCTACCATCTGAATGTCTCAGAACAGAAATCAAGACTCATCAGACCAGTGTACAGTGTGTATCTGGGTAAGGTTGGATATATAGTCATATAATTTCTTATTAATTAATTTGTTAAATAATTCAAGTTATTAATGAATTATGTGGTTATATTAAGAATTATGAAACGTGAGGTTTTGCTTAATTTACAACATGTGGGTGTAATGACCAGCCTAATTACTAATCTGTGATATGTGTCACTGACTAAAAATGTTAAAAATATGCAGTTTAACTGTGTACCAGTGTAACTCATCAGTGCAAGTCAAGCTGCTGAATACCAAAGTTAAAAGTGCCTCTTTACCATTGAATGCAGTGCACAACCAATTTCTTCCCCTGCTTTCACAATGAAAAGGAGCGAGCAGAGAATCCAGTAAGACGAGGAAAAAAATCCACAGGACATTTGAAAAACTTTGCAAAAGAAATTATTCAACTAGTTCCATCCTGTGAGACTTGATGAATGGTTGCCTTAACTTTTTCAACAACGTCAAACTCAAGTGTGTTGCTTCGCTCTGTTAGCAAGGTTTGCTGGAGAATATCAAACCCTATGAAAGCTTAGCTCACAGGTTCCTATTCTCTACCACAGGCCCTCTTCGATCTCTTGAGGAAATATTGTGCACCATATCTTCAGCAGAGACCTTTCCATAATTCATAATCCTCATCTTGAAATGGATTTCTTGGAAGACAGCGGTGACAAATTATTTTTCCCCTTTAACAAGGCAGCACACATGGAGGAAGCAAAAGTGGCCTTGAATGAGCTACCGACCGTTTCAACAAGTGAATGGAAATAAGAGTGCAAACCCATTCCACTCGATTGCAACCAATCAGTGAGGGATCAAATTAAAGTGGATTAAATTCCTTGTTTAGTGAATGCCGATAACTGCCAGCCTTTAGCTTTGTCGTTGGACATAGTGTGGCGGCCACAGACACTTTAGAGGAGCATTATTGGTCTGTGGAGTCTACTATTTTACATCTGTGTCGTTCCAGTTTCCCCCATTGTGATGTTACATTGAGAACCGCTGCGATAGTGAGTTGATGTTTGTCAAGTTTGTGAACCAGATCTACTGGTTCATTTGAAAGAAGTGGCTTAAAAGAACAATTCATTCATTCATTCATTCTGTCGATGTAGTGGGTAACAGCTCACTGGAGAACTAGATAACCAGTGAATTAGGTCAATGACATAACGCTCACTTTCTTTTGGTCTGGATACACTGTATTAATTTATTCAAAACATAATGCAAAACGCTAAGGGGAAACTTTCAGTATAAGCAACACTGCATGCCTCCCAGATCCTTATATTAAAGGAAATTGCGTTGACGTAATTTCCTACTGAAACAGGAAGCTAAGGTTAATTGGCCCCTCCCTCTTTCCAAATAGCCAATTTGCATTTAGTTTACCTCACAGACGGCAAGTCGTAATTGACAGCACCATGGAAGCGAATCCGAGCGCTGATGATACGTCTGATTCAATAGTAGAGGTGTGAACGGGATAATTTGAGCAACCGAACACACATATCCCATATTACACTGTGACGTGTCAACGGTCGCTTTGGCCAGGTGTTATTTATAGCATAGAGAGTGGGATGCTTTAGATTCCAGAGAGTATTTGATTGGACAGAAGATGTGATGAGATGCTGAAGTCCGCTAACCTGGGAAAACCCAGACAATTTCTGGCAAATTTAGATTTGCTTTGAAAGTTAGTCTGGCAATTTCCAATCCAAATTCAAGTCCATTTCCAATCCGTCAAAATCGAGGCGCCCAATCTGAAACGTTGGGGCGGGCTTTACACGATGATGACAGCGCTGGGATTTTGAAGCAGATTTTGTAGCCTACATTACAAAGATGGATGCCGCCGTCGAACATCACTCGCTCGAATCAGCTATCACGTCTGTTTTAAGCAATTTGAACGAAAATCGAGCAAAGAATAACACTCAGAGATGTTTCTCCGCCAGCCACCGCTCTGCATACGTCATCTCTCTGATTGTTTTCAGGTCTACCCGCGACGTCCGTTGGTGACGCCCCTCTGGAAACGCTTTGCCAGACCATAACTCAGTTACAACTGAGAATGGCCTGGTTTTAACCAGGCTTGAAGTCCACGGAGATGTCATAAAAATGCGTGATCCATTATACCGAAAGTGAGAGACTAAGTTTTTAATCTCCTAAATGCCAATTTTGTCATTGTTTTGGAACACACCAGTTTATTCATAACATATTCATACTAAAAGCTACAAAAACTTTCATTTTAGTTTTCAAGGGGCATTTAAAATAAACCCCAGGTGTTCACATTCCTCTGCCTTATTTATTTCTTAGATAATTTTTCTGCTTTACACCTGTTATCGCTCCAATTTACTCCACACGGCCCAACAACAAAGCATTTCCTCTGAGCGGGACTGCGATAAATAACAAACGCTGCTGGAAAGTTTTGTCAGCTATGTAGGGAATGGTGGTCCATTGAAAATACACACAGCGAGCCATTACAGCAGGACCAGATAATGAAAGCACAATCACGGTTTAAGAGCGCCACGGGCTGGTCATTTTTCCTCGTTCCCAAGCTTTTCGTGCGCAGAGCCAGATTTACCGGAATAATGGGCAGCCGAGATCCAGAAGAATTTCCCTCCCGAGAGCCGCAGTCAAAGACCTCAATCCTTCAAGGCTTCAGAGAGCGCACAGAAGGATGGATGAGGCGCTGAGAGGAGGAGTGGGCAGGCGGTGGTGTTTTAGCTTTACTTCCCGGGATAACAGCCAGCTTTGGTATTACAATTTAAGTGTGTGTCCCTGCCCAACAAAAGCCGAGAGAGACGGTGAGCAGTGATCAGGAGCATTAATGATGACTAGCCCGACCACTTCCAGCTTCTTAACTCTGATAGCCATCTTAAGCACTTTTCCTGCGTCTTTCCCAGCACACAAAATCAATTGGTGTTTATCAAGCTCCTCTCCCAGCACTGTCTTGTATATCGAGTTGCGGTCTTTTAGCATGCAGTGTGCACCGGTTCAGGGATTGATGGCAAACCGAGTTGCTGCGTCTGGTGAAATTGCTGGATCTGCAAGGGGCTCATCTGAGCTTGACAGCCGCCGAGAATGAGTATAAAAAGCACCATGTTCTTCCACCTGAGGGCTGACTTCACATTCTAATCTCACAAGCATTTTTGGCTAAATGAGAAAACACTACAGTCAAAATGGAAGAACACTTCCATCACGCTTCCAATTTAACGGTGTCTTTGTTGCCAGGAGCCCACAATTCTCAGGGGCTGACTGAAAATCATAAAAAAGACGTCTCGCTGCCGTGGATGTTGGGCCACAGTTCTTATTGCAAAGTACACAGACACTGTAGATGGAAATTCTGCCTGCCAAGTTCATACATATTGGGAACAGAAGACGAGAAAGGAGAGGAACAGAGAATTACCATAACAATATCCTTTCTTCATAAATGTCACATGGTCTTATTGTGCAAAATTCATCAGTGCATGCTATGTTTCTCACAATCTTTTATCAAAACGTAATATCCTCTCTCCCTCTAAAACAAGGTTATGCTGATGTAACCAAGGTTGTGCTGGAAATAAATTATATGTAAGGGGCGAAATGTACAGTCTAAATATTATTCCCTGCTGAAGTTTCCCTCAGAAACACACCACTTTGAGGAAGTTTAATGCATCACTTATGCAGTTTCATGTTGTCTAATACTTATGCAATATAGGATGGTTTTAAAGCAGTAAATGCAGCTGCAAAAATCTGGACATTACACTACCAACTTACCAACTTAACTTAACTACTAACTTATTAACTTAACTTATCTTAGAAAGGGTTTGTTGCTTTGCTTTTGGCTTGCTTACTTTCATGTTATCACTGTGAAGCTGCTTTGATACAATCTGTATTGTGAAAAGCGCTATATAAATAAATGTGACTTGACTTGACTTAACTTAACTAGCTGGTTGGCTGCTGATCAATCTAATGACAAGCTTAGACCAGCTAATTAAAATCCTAGAGTAGCTCATAATAATTGGCTTTGACCAATTAATAACCATTTTAGATCAGCTATCGATCAGTTTGGTCTAGTTAATTACTATCTCAACTAGCAAATTATAATCTTAGAGCATTAAAAAAAAAAAAAAAAAAACAAAAAAAAACACCGCTATGACCGGTTTGGACCAATTAATAACCACACTCTAAAAATGTTGGGTTGTTTTAACCCAACTTCGGTGTAAATGTGGACAAACAAATGTTGGGTTTAAAATGTCATTAAAAAAATTTAACCCAATGGCTGGGTTTGTCCATATTTGACCCAAAGTTAGGTTAAAACAACCCAACAGTATTTAGAGTGCATTTTAGACCAGTTAATGACCAGCTTTGACCAATTAATAACAATTTTAGGACAGCTATTGACCAGATTGAACTAGCTAATGATAATATTCAGAGCAGAAAGAAAAAAACAAAACAGCTTGGACCAGCTAATAACCATTTTATAGCAGCTAATGACCAGCTTGAATCAATATGAACCCTTTAAGACAATCTTTTGACCAGCTTGGACCAATTAATAACCATTTTATACCAGCTGGTCCAACTGATAACCATTTTACCAGCTAATGACCAGCTTGAACTAGCAAATGATAATCTTAGAGCACTAAAAAACAAACTAATAGCCATTTCATACCAGCTATTAGTTGGTAATACTCAGAAAACTCATAGACTTGCACTATGCACCTTTAAGATCTCTGGAAGATCTTTTCACTCTCCAAACTCAAGTAACACTTTTGGCCTCTCAGAGGTGTTTGCTTGATTCCTTTAGTTCAAAGGACAAACATAGTGTGCTTGGAGAACCTGTTGGCAATTGTGTGCAAGGACTGAAACACTTCTCATATATAGCCATTTAGGTGAGGTGGATGAGGGCTTTTAGCACCATTACAACACATCATTGTGTTCCTGAGCTGAGTTAGAAAGAAAAAAGTATATGTCCATGGCAGTTCAGCTATACCTTTAAGCATAACTGTTCATGATAAAGCTATATATTGAAATAAATATGGAATATCAGCAAATGACTGAAAAATATTGAGAAATGCAATCCTTGATCAACTAGCACAAATTGCTGCTCTGCAGAAGCAGGGTTAAAAAGCCAAGCTGTAGAATTACATTTCCTCAGCTTTGACCAAGTGATACACTGCTGATCTGAGATCAGACTACATCCTGGCTAGAATGAGCAAACAGAAAGGGTTTGTGTAGAGATAACGATTGCTACACTCCTTCATGCTTGAGAAAAAGGCATAATTAAGATGTAGCTGGAGCATATTCCAGTACTAGTGTAACTTTGAGAAGTCTTGGCCTCTCTTTACCTCTTCTCCTTGTGTTAAGACATCACTCTTAGTCCCTGTATTCCTTCATTTATTAAAGCCCTACTTTGTTATTTTAATTGGAAGTACAACAGCGGTTAGAAAAATTCAAATGCTTTTTCTTTTTGTAAATGGTGATTAGAAGTAAAATCTACCATCATGACATTGATTTAATGATCACAAAGTGCGGGAATGAATCATTTTTTATCTCCTTAATGTGCTCTTAAATTTTCCTTGTTAATTTAAAGGTATTCATCCATAACATTTGCCATAATTGAAGAAGCCACACATCTAAACGAATGTATCATTAGCATGAGCGGAAATACAGGTAAAAGATTTTAGCACCTATGCACAATTGATTGCAAAAAAAGGTGGCATAATCCAAGACATTTAATTACACAATTAGGGGACAATTACGGTTTGGAATTTTAATAAAGCATGTATGGTACAACGTGCCTCAATTTGAGTTGATGTTAAAGCTGTTCTGCCTCTTCTGTGAGATTTTACATTCTTTGTTCTTTGTCCTTTAGAGTCTCGACCCTTCAGGTTATTGCACATTTTCTGCACACCCCAGATTACTGGGGCTTGACATGCTGTCAGGGACGCTGTATCAGTTCTTTTCATTAACATGAGAGGATTAATGAACTTGTCTAGAGATAATCTCGAACTCAAAGCTGAGAGATCACCGATTTGTCAGTTCGTGTGGGCCATTATTATGCTCTCCATTCTTTTTTCTTTCAGTTTCTTGAGCTGCTAATAAAGCAGACTCTTTAACCCTTTTCACACGTAAGTTTAAAATATTCTAACTGACCCCCTAGTATTAGCTATATCATGAAACACTGATATTCCGATTGTCGAATATGTGCAAGTGGATGGGTTTTGTTGTTTAAACACCTTTTAAAACGATTCGCGTTAGTTGAGCTGTATGCACAATGGGCGATGCCATTTTAGTTTGTTTTACAGTTCAGGAATCGGATCTGTTGGATTTGCAACACGTCAATTCCTCCACTTCTCACAAAATACATGAACGTAAGTGGCCAGTGAACTGGGGAAGAATAGGGTCAAATGTTAAGCTACAACCCCAGACAGCAAACTGACATTGAATCAACGTGGAAACAATGTCTCTCATGACATTGAAACAACATTGATCTGACATTGTTTTGCTCATCGAATTAACGTTTAACCAACGTCAGACGCGGCATCTTTCAAAGCTAAATGAAAATCGAAAAATGGTTTGCTTTCAAAACGTTGAAACAACATTGATTTCAAGTTGATTTTCCGTTAGTTTTGAAAGAATGACGTGTCTGACGTTGATTTAGCATTAATTGAATGAGCAAAACAATGTCAGATAACGTTTTCGATGTCATGTTTCACGTTGATTCAATGTCAGTTTGCTATCTGGGACAGTATCGCTATTATTATAATGGAAAGGATTATTATTGCCACTTCCATGGACATCAGTGTGTATTTTACAAACTTAAAATCATTGTTTTGCTAGTACTTATCTGTATTTAAATGTCTGAAACCTAAAATAAACATTATGTGGTTGAAAACACTCAATAGTTGTGATATATGACAGCACTGAGTGCATCCGTCTCTGGCTCAGCGCCAGCCAACGCGCGAGAGCATGTTTGAATTTAGCAGTTGATCATGTGATGCAGCAACCGTTCTAATCACACCGGTGTGATCGTACGTATGAAAGGGTTAAGGTTTCACATATAACGCCTTAAAACGCGTAGAAAATGCTGGACGCGCCGTATTCTCTTTTTCCAAGAGCGCTCAGGGCGGTTGCGCTTCCGGTTCGTTCATCACATGACCTATTGTGCGCTTATGGTGCACTTGCGGCATTCTGAAAAGTTGAGATGTTTTTATCTCGATGCGGCGTGGATGCGCTAGGAAAAAAATTAGCATGTCGCACCACGACCGCGTGTGGTGCGACATTTATGGTTATAGAGACAAGTGGACATGGGGAAAGATAGGTCAACAAGGACAGAGTTAGAGGAAAAGAGGAACTGAGAGGACAGTCGTACAACGTCAGAGAGCATATGCTCACGAAGAGAGAGAAAGAAAGAGAGAGAGGGCATTTATGGTTATTTTCTCATATCCATTTGAAAGAAAAGAAAGAAAAATACATTAAGATCTGGAACAACATGAAGAGTAAGTGTGACAGATTGTTGGGTGAACCGTTGCTATCGTCTTTAACAACATCTGCGCTATGCTGATGCCAACAAACAAAGAATGCATTCTTGATAAGTACTTGTGGAAGTATGCGGGTAAACGCCCAACACTTCCACATTGACCCTCCAATGTAAGTGTATTTCTGTCAACATGTTTTTTGTTTGTACACACAGAGACGGTTCAAAATAGTTTTCTGTGGTAATCAGCAGCATGCCGCAGATAATGTCGATTTAGTCTTAAAGGAGAACATTCCTTCAAGCCACCAGAAACACATGTGGCTTTACACTAGAACAATAGTCAAGTGTAAGTACCTGCGGTAATAAGATATATATACAGCATTGCTTTTCATAAACTAGAATATCTGGAAATATAAAAAGATATACAATCTGGAAAGAGTTTAGTATGATTTGGCTGGGGTGATACCGGCTGTGTTGCTCAAACAGAGTTTGAAAAACAAGATACGTTGACAAAAAAAACCTTCATATTTTAAATGGTACAGAAAGAAAAAGGTAGATGGAAGGGAATTTCAACTGATATTTTTTTGGTAGCACAAGATAATTAGAACTGCAAGTTTGACTGGCGTCAGCTGTTATGAAAGAGGACGGACAGATCAATCTTAATGCAGATATAATACACAATGGACCATCTGCTTTCTCAGACATCATTTATGATGGGCAGATCATGGTGGATGCTATGATGATATAACAAATATGCTTGAAACTTTTTCAAAATCCTCTTTATAATGTTCTGGAAACACATTTTGATGACTGGGGATGAGTTTAAAAAGTCCTTTAAGTCCGCGTTGCTGTTTCTGTGCTTCGGTAGTTACTCAACTCATTGTCTGCAGGGGTGAGATTGCTGAGGTTTTTATTGTTCAAGTCCATTGATTAATTCTGACACACATTACCCTTTGTCACATACAATTCAGCAGATCGGAGGGGAAGAAAGACCCAGAAGAAAGACAGAAAAAGAGAGACAGAGGTAGTGAGAGACAGACGGGCAGAGGGAGGAGGAGAGAGACAAGGCGAGAGGTAGATGGAGGTGATATAGAGTGAATAAAGGAAATGAGAAAGGTACAGAGAAAGAATTAAACAGGCAGAAATAAACTGACTGGAAAGAGAAAAAGAGGCAGGAAGAGGAAGAGAGCCAGGTAAAGATGAATGAGAGAGAGAGAGGGAGAGGTAGAGAGAGAGAGAGAGAGAGAGAGAGAGAGAGAGAGAGAGAGAGAGAGAGAGAGAGAGAGAGAGAGAGAGAGAGAGAGAGAGAGGGAGAGGGAGAGGTAGAGGAGAGAGGTAGTGAGGAAGAGGGTAGTGAGAGACAGACAGGTAGAGAAAAAGGAAGAGAGAGACAGTCTAAAATGTGAGGAGAGAGAGAGAGAGAGAGAGAGAGAGAGAGAGAGAGAGAGAGAGAGAGAGAGAGAGAGAGAGAGACAGGAAAAAGAATAAAGAGAGTGATAGTAGAGTAGGAGGGTGAGATACAGGTAGAGAGAACCACATGTGGAGAAAGACACACAGATAGAAAGAAAAAATATAAGTAGAGAGTCAGGTAGAGAGAGACAGGTAGAGAAGCAGAGGGGAGGGAAGTGAGACATGAACAGGTGGAGAGATGAAGAAAGACAGGAATGGCAATGGAAGACAGACATGTATAGATGAAGGAAGAGCAGCGCAGCTCTCATCCCAAGACGTCATATAACTGACGTCTTGGGACGTCTTTTGACCATACGTCAATTTCCGCCTTTCAGGGCCCTCCTAAACGTCAGTTAGATGACGTTCTCGGATCCTAACCCTACCCAGACCTAAACCTACCCCGTCACCTAACTGACGTTAAAGGTAAAGCGTCAGTTGTCCCAGGATCGTCATATAACCGACGTTCTAGGGAGGCCCTGAAAGGCGGATATCTGACGTATAGTCAAAGATGTCCAAGATGTCAGTTATATGACTTCTTGGGATGAGACTGTGTTAGGTAGGAGAGACAGTTGTAAAAACATACACAGTGTGAGAGGGTGAGAAAAACATCTGGAGAGGCAGGAAGAAAGAGATGGGTAGAGTGAGAAATATGTAGAGAGGGAGGAAGAAACAGACAGGAAGAATTGGGGAAACAGAGTTAGGTAGAGAATCAGAGACATGTAGAGTGGGAAAGTATGTGAGCACAACAGGTAGAAAGGGAGACAAGGGAGGGGAGATATGGAGGTGTGGCGGGACATTGAGGAAGGGAGCGAGGGAGCGAGACAGGTCAAAAGGATAGGAGAGAGAGACAAGTGGACATGGGGAAAGATAGGTCAACAAGGACAGAGTTAGAGGAAAAGAGGAACTGAGAGGACAGTCGTACAACGTCAGAGAGCATATGCTCACGAGAGAGAGAGAAAGAAAGAGAGAGAGGGCTGTTATCTGAGCGTGTTTTGACTACCTGCCATCTTACAGATGGAATCACAAAGAGGGGAATGAGAGATGAGGGGGTGGGCCGAGGGTCACGTTCGCTGAGCAGCCCAAACTGAAAGTAAAACACAATGCTGAGATTGTGAAGCAGGAGCCAGCTCAACTCTACAGCAGATGCGGTGGTTCCCAGCATTACATGTGGTAAAGGTGGAGGAGGGGTGGGGGAATCTGACCAAAATAAAATGTGACTAACATGTTTCAACATCCAAACCAGCCATAAGTTAATCTCTTCTGAGGACAATAGTTTCACAAAACACACAGAAGACAATCTTCTCTTGATAGTTCCTCAGTATAACTCAGGAAGTAATAGCATCCCACAAGCAGCCAGGAGGAATTCAGAAAATAACCCACCAACCCCTGCCTTCATGTTTTTGGTTCCAACTGAAAAGATGAACCTTTATCAATCCCAATTGATTTCCCAGTTTTCGAACAAGTTCGTTTCTGCGTGCATACTAAGTCAGAACAAATCGATTCCTGATGTGCCCAGAAAGCTACAGTGAGCGACTAATTCCCTGACAGTAAGGCAAAAGCTCTCTAACAGGACAATCGTTTGTGAAATCTGACTCCGTGCTGTTCGCATAGCACAGCTCCTGTTGGATGGCTCCGTGGTGCACAACAACATACTACCAGGGAGAGTGAATTGTACTGTGGTTTTTCTGGAGGAAGATGAGGTGGAACTAAAAGAACAAGGGCTAGTGCTTCACTGAAATCAGAGCTAGCATCAGATTTCCCCTTTGCCATTGTTAAGCTGAGTCACAAAGCTGTGGTGTGCAACAGTGACTGACCTACATTTACAATGGCATTAGTTCTGTAACTATATCCCCAAAAAATTCACAGGGATTTGTTAAAAAACACTGAATGATTGATTTAAGAAACCAAGAAGACAAAGGTACAGTACAAGGCTGTGTATCAAATGCATTTCACTAGGCAATGAACCACTCATAAAGTAATGCAAATGGTGTAATCAAATCAGCAAAAGTCATAGAGTATACCACAATTTGCTCAAGCAAAATCAAAATACCATAAGCCCCATTCACACAGCATGTTGATCCCGGAAATTGCCGAAAATTGCCAGAACGCCTTCTGTGTGAACGCAAACACGACCTGGGATTCATACCGGCATCAATGGCGGGGTTGGGGAATCGAGTAACATTGCCGGAGTCAGTTCTCGAAACGCGCGCGTGTGAACAAAAGCCAGGACCAATGCCGTAAGGGGTGTGTCAGAGTGATGACTCTCATGCCATCGCGCGACTCTGTTGGTCTTAGAAGAAAGTTTGTGTTCGTCATCAACAAAGAAAGGTGAACAAATGTCTGCAAACTGGGATGAAGCAGAGACCAAAAGCTCCTCACTATCCACGCTGAAGCTGGGGATCGTTCACCAGCTTTGTGGAACGGTATGCGCCTGTACATGTTTTCGACGCGTACGTTACACGTCTCATCCTGACGTCATGTGTCTTTCCGGGATCTTTTATGGATTCTGTGTGATCACACTCACAGATCCCGGCAAATCACTAGCAGTGTGAAAGAACCGAAATCAAACAATCCCGGGACAAATGCCGGGTCACATTATCCGTGTATTTTCCGGAATCTCTGTGTGAAAGGGGCTATAGTGACTATGTAACGGAGGCGAGCTAGGAAGAGCTGTGCAAGTACACCTCACTCCACTACCCTAGAAACTGACACCAGAAGCTGTGGAATTTTATTTTGTCCTTATTACTACATATCCCACTTAGTAGGACTAGTTTCATTGGTGCCGTGACCCGGATGGGAGTGAGCTTTCAGTAAGTGCTGTGCAGGTAAACCTCACTCCTGTGTCATCAAGAACTTAAGCTACAGGCTGTGTTTTTCAGCCTCTCATGCTGGTGTAATGCTAGTTTTAATCCCACTAATTTCAGTGAGAATAGGATCAGTTTCATTGGTGCCATGACCCAGATGGAAGTGACCGTTCAAGGGCTAAGAGTCATAGAGCTGCTCTGGTGAACTTCACTTCTCTGCTAACATGTGGCACAGTAGAAACTGACACCAGAAGCTGTGGAATTTGATTGTGTCCTTGTTACCGCATATGCCTCCCACACTGATTGATGCTAGTAATGAATCCCACTTAGTAGAACTAGTTTCGTTGGTGCCGTGACCCGGGGTGAGTTTAGGGGGCTGAGTGAAACAGAGGCCTTATAGTAAGATCTGTGCAGGTAAACCTCACTCCTGAGTCATCAAGAGATTTGATTGCAACTAAAGCTACAGGCTGTGTCCTTTAGCCTCTCATGCTGGTATAATGCTGGTTAATCCCACTAATTTCGGTGAGAATAGGACCAGTTTCATTGGTGCCATGACCCAGATGGAAGGGAGCGTTCAAGGGCTAAGAGTCATAGAGCTGCTCTGGTTTCTACACTAGAAACTGATGCAAGAGTCCGCATCCTTTAGTTTCCCATGGCAGTTGCTTCTGGTTAAAATCCGGCACAGAGCAGTCCGAGTAGGACCAGATAAAGCTACAGTTATTTAAACAACATTTAAATCTGTCGTAACCAAGGGGTCAAAGGTGTGGCTGGTTAGCACAAGCTCATTGCTAGTAGATTGTGTAACTACACTAGAAGGAAAAGCATCTAAAAAATGGAAAACAACATATATCTGGGTTATAAACCAAAACATAATGTCCAAATTTATTGCATATTTAGTAACTATACCACAGTAATTTTTTTGCAAAGTATTTTTCTTTCAAATCTAATTGGGCTAATAGCCTTGAGATGTCAACACTTGTAATTCACCACACATACACACACTCTCTCTCTCCAAGTTTCCATTCATCAGGAGCTGAGAAACAGACTTCCCTCTGTGCACAGACCCTGGATCAGTGCAGAAAGCCATGCAGCTGTGCGAGACAGCTGTCAGGAATAAGGCATACAATGTGGTTTGACATGTTGATTCACTGCTCGCTGGCTACGAGCAGCCTGCATCGCTTCAAAAATGCATGCACTTAATGGAAGTTTCTTTGACCCTCCTCAAGGGCTCCAGCATAAATGATTTCTGCTTGGAGGACTTGGAAATCACACAGACACGACTGGATGGCTTGGGTTTAAACAACGACTGGTGGGTTTTCTTGTGTGAAGCAAGGCAAATCAAAATAAACTGTCAAAACTGAAGCAAGAAGAATCTAATAATAACATTTGTCTTCCTTTTTACAGAAGTGTAATGACAACAAAAAAGCAGAGTTTCATAAAGGAGGTCTATAATTAGGTGTTAGCAGTTACCCTTAATTTTAATAGCAAAGTCCATTAAAACAAAAATTGGTCACTAGATACAACATACCTCTATAAAATGTTAAAGCAATATATGCATAACACTTTTGAAAGGCCATCAGTAGAGCAAAATGCTAATGCTAACCATGGTAACTAACAAAACATTGACCCTTGGTCCTAAATTTAAACATTTAGCACTTTTCTCGTTAGGGTTAACTAGAATTTTTGTGTTTCTAGATCTGGTGTGCATCATCAACAATCTCTTTTAGTCAGATTTGACATTCTGTAATCCTTAACATCATGTCTTTCAGCAGGTCCCACTTCAGCCACTCGTAAAAATCCAACCCTTCTCCACACATAAATGCATCACTTCAGCTTAACTTCCAGCTACGGCTGAGGGCTCAGACAGTGTGCGCTAAACATTACCCCAGTTGTCATTTTTCATGGAGTTTGACATGTGAACTGCCATAACAGGATTTGAACCTAAAATATTCTAAGCCTCTTTGACTATCTCAGAGTATTTCAATGAGATTCAATGTAATGCCGCAAATGTAGTGTTTTTATTTATTTATTTTAAATACGCTTATCCACTGACCATAAAACATGTTTTATAATGCATCTTATTTTTATTCCTGCCCACACTTTCAATCAAAAAAAAAAAAAAAAATCTCTCACCAATTTTTTTTTCTTTTACACAATTTACATGACAAAACGCATGTGAAGTTGGGAATTAACCTGGATTTTCAAATTGGGTTTTTCATCTGCATTTCAAAACAAAACAGACCTTGCTTACTATAACAGTACCCAGTGCAGGTTTTGACATGCATTGTGCTTTGGCAAAAGAATTTCCCATTTCAGAAATCTACCTGACATGCATCAATAAACTAAAGATCTGGCCTTGTATGTACAATTCAACAGATCTTACTGGAAGCTGGTACCACAGAGTGATAGAATTAGTCATGTGATTGTATCTCCCTGACTGATATGTGTGTAATATTCTACATGACATGAACATGTTCTACATTACAGCGTTGCATGCACAAAAGCGGTAGCTGAAAATTCTTTGGTTGTTGCTGCTGTGAGAGTTCATATCAAAGCACAGCAGCAATTTCAAAACCAATTCTAGGAAAAAAATCATTAACATCAAAGGAGTGGAAACCTCAAACTTGGCTCGTAGCTCAAAGATCCACAAGCTATTTTGCTGTGTGAGAGTTTTTGCTCCTGTTGAGACAAATCTAGTCTGGCACACACTTTAAAGAGCTGCTCACGGTACCAAACTTCCAGCCTGTGAGTGAAAAGAGAACTATTCATAGGGTTTATAACATGTTTTAAGTAGGACATTTTCCCTAATAAGCAACACTCTTGATGGTCCCTGGAATACTCCTATCAACCAATCATTGGCCTCTGAATTAAGAAGTTAGGATAAGATCCTGATGTAAGGAAGTGAATAATGGGTGAGTCTGATAATCAAGGCTCGAATCTCAATATAGGAGATGCAAATAAAAATTGTTGCATATATGCATTTATGCACTTGGCAAATGCTGTTATCCAAAGCATCTTACATTCCCCTTCAAGGCATGTTTTATCAGTTCACATTATCCTTCAGAATCAAAATGAGGAAAAAGTAAACATTACAACCCTGGTTACTGCAGAATTTAGAATAAAAAAAAATCAATAACCCTTTTAACCCATATATAGTGTTGTTTTTTAAATTTTCACCTTGTTTCTACGATTTCGGCCTAAGTATCTTGTTTTTGCCCTCACATTAACCCTTACACGCACACCTCAAGTCTTTAGTAACCCGGGACATCATTCACTGCCCTCCTCCACATTCATTTTTTTAAAGTTAAAAAGTTGTCAACCTTCTTTGTTCCACTTTATTTTAAAGTATGTGCACATATACGTATATGTTCAGTGTACATGTACCTTAGAACGTACTGGAAATTACATGGGTTAAGGTTAAGTTTAGGGTAGGTTCAGGGTTAGTACCTAATTACTACACAAGGTGGCATTGTCTGATACACAATGAAGAAGTGACATTTCACTCATAGTTACAGCAGGCAGAACACAAAAGAATAGGAAGTTTAACTTGAAATGGCTTGGAGATTTACTGCAACGCAATCAAATATTAGTGTCACTGTCACATGATGGTGGATCTGGTGAAAAAGCTATCATGTTTTCAAAAGATGTTGAAAATGATAGGTTTGGGAATGTGTCCGAGCGAATTCGCGAATATGAGCCAGATAATGAATGTATTGGGAAATGAGCTCTAACGAAGACAGGGATGATGGTGTAAAACATCTGCTCAAACCAAAGCTACAAAGGGCAACAAAATATGCTTTATTTTATTCTTCCGTAATTGTTACACTAATGCATCAACACAACACACATGCATCGTGATGATTCTCGTAAATAATTTTGTTCGTAAACAAAGCACTCTGAGCTTCGCTTCATAAAGTTGGGGTTAAATCACTGGAGTCTCATGGATTACTTAAACAATGTCGTTAGCTTTATGGGGCTTAAAAGTGGTAGTTGCATAGACAGTCAATGGAGCGACATAAATCTATCAGATTTCATTAAAAATGGGTGAGTAATTAACGACAGAAGCTTCATTTTTGGATGAACTAACCCTAAGGTATATTTTTAGTTTAGCATTCAGTAAATGATTGCCAGTGTATTTGGCAGTGCACTTTAAACACATATAAAAGGCTATAAAAGTCTATCAATTTGCAAATGAAAACAGTCGCAACTTTGCCCAGAACTTAATTTGATTGTGTTCAATCTGCTTAAATATATGTACAACTTTAAATTTACTTAATCCGTTTGTGTTTGCTTACATGATTGATTTGTGTTGCATTAATTGAAACTGGGTGGTGCTTGTTAGTTCCCAGCATGCTTTGCATATGGTTGAATTAAGAGAGAATACATGTTAAAATGAAGTGTTATTTTATGTGTTTTAAGGAAATAAGAAAAGGGGAAGACTCGGTAGTGCGTAATTGTGTTTAATGTTAAACTACATTGCAATTATTGAACCATTTAAATTGCAGTGTGTTACTATTGTGGAGAAGAGTGAAGCATTTGGTTAGGCTGAAGACTGATTCAGCTGTTGTTACATCATATGCTTTGGCAGATGAAGCAAGTAAATCTTATTACGATGCTTAAGTGCTGTTGTTAGCAAATAGATGAGTCTAGAAAATGAGTCTAGATCTAGAAATAGATTATGTGCGACACTTAAAACAAATTATATAGACCCCTTTTTGCGCCGACGTCACAGTTACGTCACGGCGCTTAGCTGGAGGCAAAAAATGCAATGAAAACTGGAGGTGGCCAATGCAAATCAGCACAGATTCGGCTACATAATAAGGAGCTTAAATTACTTTAATTATTATTAAATATCATTGTATTGTGTTGTTTGGTGCTAGAATCAATGAAAAATGAATATGCTGTATCTGGACTTTTTATTTCTAGAAAATATTCACATGATTGAAATCGCACCATAATGTCACTGTTTACATTGTCGTCGTCTCGGCAGAACTGCAGATCGTACACACAAGTCTTGTACAGGACCATTCAGCACATAGTTATAGTCATCTAAAGATTTATATGCCCTCAGTTTCTCTTTACGATCGGATTCTCCATAAGGTAGGTGTAGAAGTCAGGCCACTCAACCGAGGTAAGGTACGTTAATCCTGTCAGATCGTCCATGCATTGAGTGAGCGTGTAGGCGGCTACGGGTCAGCCAATCAGGTTCTGTCCGTTAAAATTAACTTAAAAAAAAAAAAAAAACAATCGCGGTCCTGGACACTGAGTGACCTTACACATTAAGATAAAATCTGATTTTCTTCAGTCATTGTTAAAAAACAAGCTAACAAAACTTGCTTACTTGCATTAGTTAAGCGGCCAGAGCGCTCATTCTGCCTCCACCTAAGCTCCGCCCACATAAAACGTCATCGTGTTTACCAACTATAAAGGGGTCTATAGCTTTGGATGAATGAATATGAATTTGAATACCTGAATCATAAAAGGGAGCCTTTTTAAATTCACTGACACTATTTAATTAGGCTGTGCCCAACCATAGAAAATAAGTTGAATCAACCTTAATGAATTAAGTTGACCCAACGTAAGTACATTAAATTGGAATAACATAATTGCATAATGCTGAAATAAAGCAAGTTAATCATTTGGAAATCCTTTCCATGATTTTTTTATGTTCATTCAAAAAGTTATTTTTTTTAGTGTAATTCTGTTACACATTTAAACTATGCTACTTTTTCATTTAAATGTAAATAACATGCAATTAAGTGTCAGAAAACATTACATTCAATTCGCACTTCAGTGGATTTCTTAAAGTATAGTACTTTCTAAAAAGTTTGAGCTGCTTTTTCTGTCTCTCTGTCTTTCAAATTTGATTTTCTTTCCTTTCCTTGATCATCATCAGTATTCAGTACTGGGGTTTGGCATAAATAAGCCGTCCAGTGAGCAGGGCTTTCCTGCACAGCTACTCCTTCCTCATTCTGATGGGACGAGTGCTTTTCCGTGGCACATGTCCCACCGGGCGGTTCTCTGACTGAACATGGAGAAGGTAGAGCGAAAGCTTGCACAATCATTTATTGCTGCATTTGCACCTAGATTCCAATCAGATAACTCAAGTTCAATAAATTCCTCTCTCTCACACACACGCGGCTTTCTAAGACTGCGGGAACCGGAGCAGTTACCCCTCCATGCGTCGGCAGATAGATTAGCATCCGGCTCAAAGCAGCAGCACTTCAAAAGAAGCTTTGATGCTCAGTACGGCTACACAGAGGGGCAGGTGAGGGAAGGGTGGCCCCGTGCCGTCGACGAGGATTCTGGGAAATACTCCTAGCTTTTAGAGCTGGATACATCTAAAGTCTTCTCGTAGTGGGAGATAGATGTAGAGCCTGGGAAAGAGCTTTATTCAGGATGAAAAAGTGCATACTTGGTGAGGGTGGCCATGTGCTCTGGATGTTCAATGGTTTGAGTGGGACCATATGGAAGGCTATTCATGTCAACGATATGATGAATAGATGATTCTTCAAGCTTAGCACGTGGTATTTGCTTTCTTTAGCGATGATTATTAACAGCACAAACCGAGAAATCCATTGCATAATGTGAATGTTTTAAATAGGGCTGTGCAAAAATTTATTGAATTAATTGCATCCAAAATAAAAGTCTGTGTTTACATCATATATTTGTGTGTGCTGAATATAATTATTTTGTATATATAAATACACACACATGCATGTAAGAAAATGTGTTATTCATTTATAAAATATTTATATTTATATAATATAGATTATGTATTTATATTATATACAGAATTTAAGCGCAAATAATTCTTAAATATATACATGCATGCATCGGTATTTATATATACACAAAATAATTATATACAGCACACACAGATATATTATGTAAGCACAGACTTTTATTTTGGATGCGATTAATCGCAATTAACTTTTGCACAGCCCTAATAATATTGTTTCAAAATTGTGAAATAGAGCTAAAGAGAACTCTGTTTGTGTTAGTCAGTCTAGTCTTTCAGTTGTTGTCTAGTCGGGGATTATGTTTAATTAACTCTTTTATTACAGACATTGCCAAACGCTCCGCTAAGATATTGTGTCCTTTCATGGTCTCTCTTGAGAACTAAATGAAAGCTGGGATTTCAACAGAAAACACGCAATAAACAATGTGCCTTTTCGTTTGAGCCACTGCTATCCTATCAGATGTGTATCATCTAGGTAGGTGTATTATGTTGTCTGTATTATATATATTATCAAGTTTACCCAATGGATAAACTGGTCCACAAACGAGATTAGCGCCAAACTAGGGATGTGTTTCTCTTCAGTTACCTGTTCCTTTTGTTCATTTTTCCCACTCAAAATCTAATCGCCATTTTGCGTCATCTGGGATTTTTTGTCCAGAGGCTAAAGACTACAGTCAGTAGTAGGGTCTGTCCGCATTTTCTCAACCTGCCCATAGAGGGTGGGATCTCTCTCACAGAATGAACACAGTGTCAGCCATCTTTTTTTTGGAAGCTAAGCTAACAGGCTCTTGTTCTGTGGAGAAAGCTTAGTAGGGGTTACCATCCTCTTTTTCCTGGACATGTCCAGCCGTCGATGTCGTCATTCATTGTTTACATGCACACCTTTTGTTTCAATCTAACTGGATTTCAATCCAATTGGTGAATCTGAATGTAGTGTTTACATGAACGCTAAACAAGTGACCGGTTGACACGCGTTTTCAGCTAAGAAAATTCCCGCTCTTCCATGAGAGATATGAGACCGGTGCATCTCAGTGGTGTCGCTCATCGGTAATCAGGCCGCCGTTCTCCCGCGGCCCTCACTCCGTCCTGCTCGCCACAGTAAACATAATGAATGGCGACTGTAGAATGCAAAAGCCGAATCCCGGACATTTCTGGGCGATCTCCGAAACACATTTTTTGCAGACTCATCACGGAGACTCACTGAGTAGCCTAGACTTGTTTAACGACTGTGCTCTGTTACCGGTAGGCGTGGCCTCCTAGGGCAACGAAGCAGGTGCATTCTGGGAGTTGTTGTCTTTCATCCATGTAAGCCAAAAATACATTTTCTGGCTTTTCTCAGTCTAGAAAGCTCCAAATTCAAAAATAATTTCACATTTCTTCTACATGAATTACCCATTTTAAATACACATTCAGCTTTCCAGAGGTGAAATATTCCTTTAAAATAAGTTGAAGTTAAAACTAAAACTGAAATAAAAAAGAGCTAAATATAAATATTAAAAAAGCCAATAAAGAAAATGACCAAAGCACAATACAATGACTAAAATTGAAATGAAAAGTTAAAATATAAAAATAAAAATGATTTTGTATATTATTTAAATAGTATATAAACAACACTGCTCCTTGTGCATACAAAAACCGCAATGGATTTTTACAATAATGGCAAAAGGACTGGTTGGAAATGTAAACGCACATGTCTGTTAGACAATAATAAACATCTTAAAATCATCTAAGACTTTGCACAGTATTATGTTGTGCATCCCAGCAGTAATTCATCATGGCCTAAGCCAGTGATTTTTTCAGCAGGGAGCACTAATCCAAACACGCATAAGCCACCTTGTCTGGTGTGTGAATTGTGCATCTCCTGATGCTACTGCAATCTCTCTCTCTGTCTCTCTCAGTGTGTGTGTGTGTTTAGCCACCAAATGCTTGTGTCTGAACCCACTAAGACTTAAGAAATCACAGATGGCAAATGACTAAGCATAATCAAACAAAACAACAACAAGAAAAAAAAAAGGTTTTCCTCTGGGTGGAAGCAATCAACCATCACCTAGTAATTATTTGATCACGAATAAATCAGGTAGCCCTGGCAGTGTTGTTTCAACAGAGGGAATATGGCAGACACACTCCGTCCAATCCGCCCTGTTTTATGTGCTATTACAGCTTCTTCTGGCAAATATCCCGAGAGCGTGTGATAGTGCTCGCAGTTTTTAATTAATGCGTAAGCCTGGTGATGTTAATTAAAACCAGACTGATCATTACCCACCCAGAAAGATCTTACGGACGCTCGTGTGCCGGCCAACAAATGCCGAACACAACTGAGGGGTTACTAATAATCCTTCAAATCAGTTCAGATGCAATCTTTAGTGGGTTTAAAAAAAGTTTTCAATTGAGGATTTTTAGGTAAATAGCTTCATCCTCAGTTTATCTTCGCTTTGTTCAATATCATAATAAGGGCATTCATTGAACCTCATTGGTTCTCATGCATACCAACTTTAATATTCTCTATATTTTCGCCCAATTGAATGTTTGGGCAAAAATATAGAGAATTAGAGAAAATACAATCCAAATGTTTATATGCGCATAAAAGCCTAAGTTTAATCTGTCATCATATAAAACAGCTGTGTCTTTCAGAAACCTTAAACCGTTTGATTTATATGTATTACGTTTATGTTCCATCTATGAAAGTTGTGAAGCTTCAGATTTTAGGCTTTCAATGGAGAGACAGAAATCTTATATTTTAAATAATTATCTTCATTCTGTTCTAAAGATGAACAAAAGTCTTCAGGTCCAGTTCACACCAACAACAACTATAAAGAAACAATACAATACCAAATTGTATTTCTGTAGCACAATTAAAAATAACTGCCATTGCCAAGTGCTTAGAAATACTAGAATATTTTATATTCCAGTGTTTTGGAGCAATACCATGCAACGCTTTAAAAACATCAACAGAAACTTGAAATAAAATAGGCCCTAGTATAGAACCCTGTGGCACACCACTATGCAACTTGATGCAGAACACACATTTCCAATGCTGACCAAAGATAACTATAACAATAACTACACTTAGCATCCACAAAATATGATTCTGGTTGTCATGTGCATTATGCCACTTTAAATGTTCTAGCTCTTGCAAGTAGGGTGCATTCTGAGTGGCTGTCAATGTCTTTATTGTTGGATGTGGTGTGGACTCTGTGATTCTTTATTCAGAAGCATTTTTAAAACGATATCTTTCATAGATATAGTTATTGTCCTTGGTGTGAACAGGCCTTTATGGATTTGGAACAACATGAGAGTGAGTAAATGACAGAATTGACTTTTTTGTGTGAATTATCCCTTTAAAGCTGTGGTCGGTAACTTTTGTCGCTCTCAGCGGTTAATAATCAGAACTGCATGATTCTGAGTCTGTCCCATTTCCTGACACCATTCTATTTTTAACATACACATGTAAAATAAAGACTGTCTGCGAACTACATGAACCATGAAATCTGGCTCAACATCTAACAGCAGAACCACGTTTTTGTTCAAAACACAAAAGGCTTAGTCCACACCTCTTAAGCACACTTGAAATGAAAGTATGCCAAGAACCTTCTGAAAAAACTGGTTCTCTATAGGAAATGCATTCATGAAAAATGAAAGACTGCAGTATCACTTACTTCATAGGTTTGAACAGGGCTTGCCCGTAGTTCTGGAATGACATGATGAGCTTCAGCTGAGTGCCGCCTGACTTCAGTAGCTGTGAAAGGAACATAATTATTGTAACACCAGCCGACCAGCTTTCTAAAAACAAGACAATATGAACACACACCCACACACTAACACAATCTTCTCTTCCAGCATTCATGCTAAATAGCTTTCGCTCTAACTCACACAAACATGTATCAGCTGTGATGTTCTAGGGAGTCGGTTTAGTAAACAGCAGTGGTGATTTCTTAGTGCATTTCGTCAGGCTGTCTGCAAATCTCATGATGCAAACACATGCAGATTTACAAGACTATGCAACCATCTGCTGTTTATGAGAGCCTAAGAGGTGAAACAGTTGAAACATTTGAAATACATGAGATATTTGTGATATGACGAACTGGTACTTGTTGTGCCTAAAACGATTAATCAAGGGCTGAATCACGTGACATTCATTTCATTAAAAGTATTGTATAAAACTGAAACACTCAAACCATTAAAACATATACTTTTATTTCAGCTAGTATTAATTTATCATGTTAATTTATTTGAACTTGCATAAAATAACTCAAACTGAAAGAACTTAAATTGACACAACCTTTATAGCCAATACTGAAACACTAAAATTGATTTTTACTAAAAAATATATTTTTGTGTGATACAACCCACCTAAAATACTTGATGATATTATGAATTAATATATATATATATATATATATATATATATATATATATATATATATATATATATATATATATATATATATATATATATATATATATATATATATATATATATATATATATATATATATATATATATATATACATACATACATACATACACACACACACAAAATATCATTACATTACTTTTTGTGGTAATAAATGTTTTTCAAAATCAATGTAACCTTTGTTTAAGAATTTTGGAGTAGCATTTTCAACTATTTGAAGTTGAAATGAAGTCCCTCGCAAGTGTGCACAAGTGGTCTGTGTGTAAATAGGCCTTCGGCAGCTTAACTTAGTCACAACAAATCATATTTACTACAAAGCGAATAATCCCCCCAAATTACACCATGCTGTCTAGAGAGTGAAGTCATGTTTCTCATTGCTTTTCCAGGCTGGGCTGTGTCAGTGCCTGTCTCACATTTTCTTTTTAAGTGTTAGATCCAGACAGTCTAGTTCCAAAAGCCCTGAGAAAACTGTTCTTAGATCAGCAGAACACGTTTTGTCAGGCTGATTAATGAGATTGGACAGCAAAGATGGCTGATACAGCTTTACGTTGAGTAATCCAAAAAAAATCTGTATCATATTTCCCCAGAGAGCACCTGTGCAGTTCTGCAGCAGTAAAGTCTTATTGAACTCATTAGCTGAGCAGAGACAAGTCAGTTGGAACAAAGCCATAATGCCGTAGCTCTTAATGCTATCATCTAGTGTATCTAGGTCTACACATATACAAACAAGTATTGTTTAACTGCAGATCTTTTGATTTGCTTCAATCCCCAGAGAACTGCTCTATTCATTTGATTAAATGTGTCCTGAATGTTTCCAGCAACACTGTTTTAGTCAAATTTTTTGAAAGCACTGCAATCACCGCAGAGTATTTCACCAAGTGCTGAATTTATAACCTTAATTAATCCTAATACGACTAAAATTACCTCCAGTAAGGTGCTATTTGTTCCAGAGGCTGCATTGAGCCACATTGTAAAAAGTGAACAGCGGCATTTCGCACCATATAGAGATGATTTTTAAAAATGTTAAATACCTTCCCATATTCCTGCTTAACATGCAGAAAACTAATTAAGCCATTAGTAAGTTTGAGAAAAGTGTAAACTCAAAATTCTCTGCAACACTGAAAATGCAATTACGTCAAATCTGAAAAAGTATTTCAAAAATCTGTATTTTTTGGAGATAATATAATATTAATGAAATAACATTAATTAAATAACAATAACTTTCATGGCTGTTTCTTAACCATCTAAAAAGTGGACTTTGTAATAATATCAAATTAAAATTTGACTTTAAAGTACATTTTAAATCATATTTAAATGTAATATATTTAAATGTATAAATTGCAACCCCATTACAAATGTGTAATTTCAAATATATTACATTTCAGTTTACCATAAATGCTTGTCAGTACATTTTAACCATGTCGCCAAGACAAATTTGCACTATTAAGCACAAACTTTAGCACTATTTGGGTAGAAAAAAGCACTTTTAAGCTCAACTGATTGAATTTAATATAAATTTAAACTACACTCTTAAAAAAAACTGGGTTGTTTCAACCCATGTTTGGGTCAATATGGAGAAACCCAACTGTTGGGTTTCAAAACGTAATAAAAAAAATTTAAACCAGGTTTAAACCATGTGTTTGTCCATGTTTGACCCAAACGTGGGGTTTAAACAGCCCAGAATGTTCTGTGTATAATACATGTTTTATTTAATTGCAAATAACATGTAATTATGATTCTAAAAACATTACATTCCGTTCACACTTAAGTAAATTCTTTTAAAGCATATTATTTCTGTAATAAGTAATCTTTTTGAAAGTATGCTAAAATCCAGTGACAGTTTCACAGTAGACATAATACACTTCTAATTATACAGCAATTTTTAATAACCCTTAGAAATGCTTTAGTTTTTTTTTTTTTTAAATAAATCCACTTAATTTAGATGTTACCACATGAGGCAAACTTGCAAGGTTTGTAGTTATACTTTTTTAAATTTAGAGACTGTTTTTTATAAGAGCATCATAATACAGACATCTCAGAATGACAAATGTCATTCACTTTCAGACTAATATAACAAGAGAAGTTGTCAATCGCACTCTCTCTAGGGAATAAAAGGAAGTGTGCAAGGCACTTCTGCCATCATTCTGCCAACAGAAATAGGCCTGATGTTCACTAGTCATCTCAAGTGCCTGAGTGCATGCACATGTCTAGGTGGATCATTCTGTTTACCTCACAACCTTCTAAATAAAAGGCACTTTCCATGAACAGGGCACAAAATGGGGTCTGAAAAATCGTATTTCCCCCCTTTTTCAGTAATTTAAGATTGAAAGGTCTATGCTTAACCTTCAAAAATGTCTAAATCAGGCCAGTGCAACATCGGCCCTAGAGGGCCACTGTCCTTCAGAGTTTAGCTCAAACCCTCATCAAAAACAATTGAACAAGCAAATCAATGTCTTCAGGATCACTAAGGCTACAGGCAGGTGAGTTTGATCAGCTGTAACTCTGCAGGGACAGCGGCTCTTCAGGACCGACGTCTGCTTACCCCTGGACTAAATATTTTCATGAGCAGTTTTAAGAGATCCGAGACCCTGTTACCAAAACATAGCCAGACCCTCAGGCTGACGGCAGAAGGTCTGAAATACATTCCGGCTTTCATTGGCCAAGGATTGCCCAGAACAACGTCTTAACTGGCATCTATAAAGCAACCAATCACAGGTTGTTTTGTCCCCACAATAACAGACCGCATGCAACCAATAAACCAAAACAATGCGCAAATTTACTGTGACAATAGCATATCAGTCGCCAAATATTTGGAAAATATGGTTGATCCTGAGTTCATTTTATTTTAGCACCCTGATTGTATGTGTGTGAGTATTGCAGTGTGTTTCTGTATTTGGGTGCGTTGTGAGTATTTGCAGCGTGTTTCTATTTTCGGGTGCATTGTGAGTATTGCAGTGTGTTTCTGTATTTGGGTTTGTTTTGAGTATTGCAGTGTGTTTCTGTATTCGGTTGCGTTGTGAGTATTGCAGTGTGTTTCTGTATTCGGGTGCGTTGTGAGTATTGCAGTGTGTTTCTGTATTCGGGTGCATTGTGAGTATTGCAGTGTGTTTCTGTATTCGGGTTGCATTGTGAGTATTGCAGTGTGTTTCTGTATTTGGTTGCGTTGTGAGTATTGCAGTGTGTTTCTGTATTTGGTTGCGTTGTGAGTATTGCAGTGTGTTTCTGTATTCGGGTTGCGTTGTGAGTATTGCAGTGTGTTTCTGTATTCGGTTGCTGTGAGTATTGCAGTGTGTTTCTGTATTTGGTTGCTGTGAGTATTGCAGTGTGTTTCTGTATTCGGGTTTGATCTGTGAGTATTGCAGTGTGTTTCTGTATTCGGTTGCATTGTGAGTATTGCAGTGTGTTTCTGTATTCGGGTGCGTTGTGAGTATTGCAGTGTGTTTCTGTATTCGGTTGCGTTGTGAGTATTGCAGTGTGTTTCTGCATTCGGGTGCGTTGTGAGTATTGCAGTGTGTTTCTGTATTCGGGTGTGCTGTGAGTATTGCAGTGTGTTTCTGTATTCGGGTTCGTTATGAGTATTGCAGTGTGTTTCTGTATTCGGGTTCGTTGTGAGTATTGCAGTGTGTTTCTGTATTTGGGTGCAGTTATATAGTATTGCAGTGTGTTTCTGTATTCGGGTGCGTTGTGAGTATTGCAGTGTGTTTCTGTATTCGGGGTGCATTGTGAGTATTGCAGTGTGTTTCTGTATTCAGGGTGCATTGTGAGTATTGCAGTGTGTTTCTGTATTCGGGTGCATTGTGAGTATTGCAGTGTGTTTCTGTATTCGGGTGCATTGTGAGTATTGCAGTGTGTTTCTGTATTCGGGTGCATTGTGAGTATTGCAGTGTGTTTCTGTATTCGGGTGCATTGTGAGTATTGCAGTGTGTTTCTGTATTCGGTTACATTGTGAGTATTGCAGTGTGTTTCTGTATTCGCTGTGATATTGCAGTGTGTTTCTATTCGGTTGATGCCAGTATTGCAGTGTGTTTCTGTATTCGGTTGCGTTGTGAGTATTGCAGTGTGTTTCTGTATTCGGTTGCGTTGTGAGTATTGCAGTGTGTTTCTGTATTCGGGTTGCATTGTGAGTATTGCAGTGTGTTTCTGTATTTGGTTGCATTGTGAGTATTGCAGTGTGTTTCTGTATTCGGGTGCGTTGTGAGTATTGCAGTGTGTTTCTGTATTCGGTTGCATTGTGAGTATTGCAGTGTGTTTCTGTATTCGGTTGCGTTGTGAGTATTGCAGTGTGTTTCTGTATTCGGGTTGCGTTGTGAGTATTGCAGTGTGTTTCTGTATTCGGGTTCGTTGTGAGTATTGCAGTGTGTTTCTCGTATTCGGGTTGCTGTTGTGAGTATTGCAGTGTGTTTCTGTATTCGGTTGCATTGTGAGTATTGCAGTGTGTTTCTGTATTCGGTTGCATTGTGAGTATTGCAGTGTGTTTCTGTATTCGGTTGCATTGTGAGTATTGCAGTGTGTTTCTGTATTCGGTTGCGTTGTGAGTATTGCAGTGTGTTTCTGTATTCGGGTTTGTTATGTGTATTGCCGTGTGTTTCTGTATTTGGTTGCATTGTGAATATTGCAGTGTGTTTCTGTATTCGGGTTCGTTGTGAGTATTGCAGTGTGTTTCTGTATTCGGGTTCGTTGTGAGTGTCGCAGTGTGTTTCTGTATTCGGTTACCGCTGTGAGTATTGCAGTATGTTTCTGTATTCGGGTTCGCTGTAAGTATTGCCGTGTGTTTCTGTATTCGGTTGCGATGTGAGTATTGCAGTGTGTTTCTGTATTCGGTTACATTGTGAGTATTGCAGTGTGTTTCTGTATTTGGTTACTGCTGTGAGTATTGCAGTGTGTTTCTGTATTCGGGTTCGCCGTGAGTATTGCAGTGTGTTTCTGTATTCGGGTTTGCCGTGAGTATCGCAGTGTGTTTCTGTATTCGGTTACCGTCGTCAGTATTGCAGTGTGTTTCTGTATTTGGTTACCGTCGTGAGTATTGCAGTGTGTTTCTGTATTCGGCTTCGCTGTGAGTATTGCAGTGCGTTTCTGTATTTGGTTACGCTGTGAGTATTGCAGTGTGTTTCTGCATTCGGGTTTGCTGTGAGTATTGCCGTGTGTTTCTGTATTTTGTTGCGTTGTGAGTATCGCAGTGTGTTTCTGTATTTGGGTTCATTGTGAGTATCGCAGTGTGTTTCTGTATTCGGTTACATTGTAAGTATTGCAGTGTGTTTCTGTATTCGGTTACGTTGTGAGTATTGCAGTGTGTTTCTGTATTCGGGTGCGTTGTGAGTATCGCAGTGTGTTTCTGTATTCGGTTACTGCTGTGAGTATTGCAGTGTGTTTCTGTATTCGGGTTCGTCTGTGAGTATTGCCGTGTGTTTCTGTATTCGGTTGTGTTGTGAGTATTGCAGTGTGTTTCTGTATTTGGGTGCATTGTGAGTATTGCAGTATGTTTCTGTATTCGGGTTCATTATGAGTATTGTAGTGTGTTTCTGAATTTGGGTGCGTTGTAAGTAGGGGTGTGCCGATCCGATATTCGGTATCGGTATTAGTCCGATACTGGCCAAATCACTGGATCGGATATTGTATGAATCGCGGAGTATATTCCGATCCGATACGACTACGGACCTAGTCCTAAACTGTCAAACAAATGCTTAACAACACCTGAGAGACATGCCGTAAAGAGAGATGAGCAACATGCGTCACGCTGCAGCTGCACGCAGGTCGCCAGATTTTCACAACAAAACCCGCCCAATTGCATTTTAAAACGTAGCCAATCGCGTTTCCAGGTGTGAGAGGGAGCGCGGACTTGGCAACACTGGCGTCACGTGAACAGTAGCTAGAACGAGACTGAGTAAAGGTGCGTTCCATTCGACAGGATCCCTACGCAGCGTTCACTGCTCCCTACTCCATGAACACGGTATATCAGTTGAAGTGGACTTCACTGACTTCCTGTGAAGTGATGTATTGATGTTCCCTTATTCCCTATGCCGTTTGCAGTGCCCTTCGAACTGAACATGTTCGTTCCCTTCGAATAGGAATCTCACTTAAGATGGTGAAATACCCTGTGAAGTCCACTTCGCAGTCCTTTTACGGTCGAATGGAACGCACCTTAAGGTGAGACCTGTCAGCAATTATCATGTCAGCTGTGTGGAGTTATATTTTAAAAAGTGTGCATTTTGTTTTGTGAGTCTCCGCAACGGCGATAGATTGGAGCGCGTCCGAGTGAAGATTGTGCGCGCGCCACAAGAGAACACTGTATCCGTGCAACTGATAGCAGCGGCAACGAGCGCTCAGCTTGATTTAAAAAAACAAACACATTTTAGCACTAGGTCTAACTATGTTAATTAATGCTCTGTTAAATGGAGATGTTTTATTTATTTGTATTACATCTGTGCCTCATAATGTTTCAAAAGTGGTGGGGGGCAATATCGATCCTGAGAAAAAGTGGCTGGGACATGTCGCACCCTCAAATTACACCTATGATCCCCAGATGTTACATGTGAAAAACTTTAGAGCTTGGACTGTCTACCCAAAATGTGTTTTCCCTTTATCAGGTGTAATGGCCAAGTAGAGTTTAATTTGTGAGTGCCTTATTGTACTATTCTGTTCTATTGTACATTTTATAATGGAGATACCATTATTTTTATGGTAGATTATACTTATATAAGTTATGACTAGGCTACATAGAGTTTTGTGTTACATCCAGTATTTGGCATTGGAATTATATATATATTTTTTTTGCACAGTTGGACTTTAAATTTAATTAATTGAATAGTGCTGAATAATTAAAAATGCTGCTACAAGTTCTGTTTAAAAATTATTTTAATAAAAATTAAGCAGCAGTAGATGTTGTGGGCTATGTATTTCTTCCTTTAGGGGAGTAGAACATTTATTGCACTATTTGAGCATGATGCTTTTTAGATGGCTAGGTTAATCACAGTGCATCCTCCTGACAAACGTGTTATTAACAGCTTAATTAAGAGGGAGAAAAATATGGTATGGTATGGTATTGTATCAGTATCGGTATCGGCAGATACTCAAGTTTGTGGTATCGGTATCGGACATGAAAAAGTGGTATCGAGCTACCTCTAGTTGTAAGTATTGCAGTGTGTTTCTGTATTCGGTTGCGTGTGAGTATTGCAGTGTGTTTCTGTATTCGTGTGCGTTGTGAGTATTGCGGTGTGTTTCTGTATTTGGTTATATTGTTAGTATTTAAAAAGTGTAAAAAAAAATGTAAATGTAGTATTTGCAGTGGTTCTGTATTCGTGTGCGTAAATGTATTGCAGTGTGTTTCTGTATTTGGTTACATTGTTAGTATTTGCAGAGTGTTTCTGTATTTGGGTTTGTTGTGAATGTTTAAAACTCCACCCAGTTGGTAACAGGGTTAGAGGTTTAACCTAAATACTAAGTAGGAAACAACTATGAAAAGACTAACCGAGCTTTCTGTCCTTTTTAGGCTCACATATTGTGACATCACCTCCTAGTTTCGGTTCATTTAGATGTCATTGGTCCGTGTTGCAATCCTATATCAGTCAAACCTTTCCAGAGTTAGTCTGAAAGCAGGCCGAGATCCATCTTTTCAGGGTCTTAGTCCATTTGATTGGTGCGCACCAAGGTTCAGGTGGCAGTGTTTACACTTATTCAAATGAACTGCACTAACAGAGCAATCACATCAATTGAACCAAACCTGCCAGGTGTGAACAAATTTCAACCAAAATGACACTTTGCACACCACTGAACCAGTTGGCATATTTCATTCCAATTATGGCTCTAAAGCACTTGGCACTGATTGCTTTCAGGATGGCAGCACAGGACCCAGACAAATCCCACTTCACCTGTGCGGTTCCATTAAACAGGAGCAGGTCCTGTACCTGTACCCACCTACACTGGTGATCCTCTGGAGACCAGGTCCTTCAGCAGGGCCCCTATGACAGGGGTGTGTCTGGAATACAGCTCGTATTCGGTTAATCCCGATGTGGAAGCGGAGCCAGTTGGGATATGACTCAGCAGAGGCCTCCCCTGCCGGACTGTACTCCTCCTCCACGGTTCCCTCGTTATGCCTGTTGATAAAGGACAGAGAAAGGACATTAGTCACTACCAGCACACTACCAACACAACACATTACATTAAGATGGACTCAAAATAGATAAAGTCATGCAACTTAGTGAGTGTAAATGTGTAAAATATTATACAGTTATTATACAGTCAGACCAGCCCGTTCTCATCCCAAGGCGTCATATACTGATGCTTTTGTCAATGCGTATACATCCAATGCACATGGCATCCTTTAGCGCCAATATGAGACGCAGATATTTATGGGCCAGACGGCGCCTCCTAGTGGTCTAACCCTAACCCTACCCCAGAACTAAACCTACCCATAACCGGGGCCATGTGTGTTGGATGTATACGCATTGGCAAAAGCTTCAGTATATGACGCCCTAGGGTGAGAATGCGTTCGGTCAGGACTTCTGATTAGTATTTATATTATTACAAGGCCCAGGTGGAGCTCAGTAATAGCATAAAATACAATCCTTTTTTTAAAGAAATACACTTAAGCATACTTTTTTAAAAAGTGTACTTAAGTGTGAATGATTTCAGATACTTGAAAATGAAAATGTAAATTAAACTGTATTTTAGTTTACATTTATAATAAATGCAATTAGAGTGATTTTTTTAATTAGGCAAAATTTCTTTTAACTACAGTTAAAGTTTCTGCTGAATACTGACAAACAATTATAATAAACTAAACTATACTAATGTAATTTCTGTTGAAACTTTAAGTGCCATGTATTGAAATATAATTACAATTACACATTTGTACTGATGAAATTGCAATTTAGCACATATATTTACATTTAAATGTGACATCAAATAACATCCTACAGTTCAAATTACAGTATAACCAAGTTCTTTACATGTACTTGAGTATGTTAGTCAACAAATGGGCGTGAACATGGGCATGACAAAAGATGATTAAGACATAATGATTTAAATTGCACTTTAAAGTAAAACTTTTAATTTGACATTACAAAGTGCACTTTTTAAATGTGTACTTAAGTGTGTTAAGAAACAAAGTCATGCAAGTGTGCTCTCTCTAAGTGCACTTAATTACTTATTAATATTAGCCTACATAATTTGCAATTTTAAGAACACTGAGGGGATTTGAAGTACACCACAAATGTACACTGATTACATTTATCATACTTCTTTTCACAACGAGAAAGCTTCTAGATGACAAGCTGTCACATGCATTTTCAGTGATAAACAAAGCGCTGTTAAAAAGGCCTTTAACTCAACTGTTCCTGTTTAGTTAATCTGGATCAGTCAGGCGTGGTTAAAAGGCATGTTTAGTTAATACAGTCATGGTTAAAGGCAGAGAGAATCCGCTGAGATATGTCCCTGAGGACGCCAGAGCTTGCCGGGTGAAGAACAAAAAGAGAGGACGCAGGAGCAAACATAGGGCATGACACCAACAAAAAACCCTTCAGCTTAATGCATCTGACAGCTCTGAAGAAAACAACTCCTCACACCAGAGGAACAGAGACGAGTCTCAGCAGCGAAGCTTTTAACACTCACAATGAGTCAGTATCAACTGGAAATTATAACAGTATCACGTCTTTCCACAACATATGCACTCTTGTAGCTCTAGGTTTAAGCGATGTACTTCCCTCTTTTAATCGTTGCTTTCATTCTTGAGTTCCATTGAGAATATGACATTTTTATGATTATTACTTAGACAAAACGAAAAAAATTATGACCCTTGGCCCAAGGTGTGATCTGAGAAGCATTTCTAAGCTCTGAACCATTCTTAATTACTAGTTTTTCCTGTAGCTTTTAAACACATTTTCTGTAAAGGGATGTGCCAGGTTCTACAAAAAAGCTATATCGGGGCATTTAGTCACAATGGAAACCTCAAGTTTATCATCTCTGATTTGAGAAAAATGATCTCCACAAGATATGTGCATGTAAAACACATTACTAACTAATAAACTTTTCAGCTAAACTTAAACAGGACAACTGTGAAACAAACAAGATCAGCAGAAATGATCCCAAATATTGTATGCAAAACAATATGTTGAAAAACACATCTTGTTTGCCATTTTTTAAAGATAAATCTTAGTTGTGACAACTTTACAGTCTCCATTTTAATTATGCATATAACTGGGACATAGGAAATTGTTTCACATGTATAACAGCCCTTTTAAACTTGCACTTATATTCTTCTTTTTCATGCAGGTCAGGCCACATTATATTGAGTGTATTTGTGCTTACGTTTAGATGAATCAATGCACTTATTGTGTACATGGTTTTACACTGTACTTATCTTTTTAAAATACCTATAATTACAGCAAAAGTCTATAATTGTTGACCTCCCATTATACACCCTAAAATACCAATTTAGTGGATCCCACCCTTAAATGTACCCATTCCACCAAACATGTCCCTAACCTTACAAGTATCCACCCCAACAAAATGCAAAATGTTTGCAATGCAAAATAAAAAACATTGTTGGTTTAAATTAAAAAAAGGTAAGTAATTTGGTTGCCTTCAAATTTTAATTCACAATAACACTTTTAGTTTAGTTTTTAGTATCAAAAAATAAAAATATTTACTATTTAGTTAATTCAATGAGGGAGACTGGTTTAATCAACAGAAAGTCAAAATAAGATGTTATCTGAACCATTATCTAAGTTGATTTTACAAAAGAAACAAATTTTGATAGTTAAATGGTTAAATTTCAGTAGTTAAAGACACCAAATATACACTATGACATTAAAAATATGATATCTTTAAAGTAAAATTCATCTTCAACAGGATTCGTTTTCAGAATATTGACGACCTCCGCGTGTGTTAGCCTACAGTACAACTAGACCCGGTCCCGGGACTTACAGCCCACTTTTAAACATATAACACCAGGTTTAAAGTAGCTAACACTTGCCATTCTTGTTGTCCTGCAGCTTTTGGGTAGAATCTGATATCAGCGTTGAGGTTGAATAAGGTGTCATCTTCAGTGAGACGAGGCAGCTCAATCCCATACAGCGGATTCTCATAGAGCGCCTTCAGTCTGGAGGAACCCTGGACAGCTCTCTGCTTCTGTCCGCTCGCTGTGTCCCTCATCAAACCCCTCTTCTCTGAGCCCAAATGCAGCTGTCTCACTCTCTTCTCAGACTCGCCTCTCTCGGTCACCTTCTCCCGTGAGTGCGAAGTGAGATTGGAGTTGGGTTCATTGCTGAAATCCTGCAGTAATCTCAAAGAGTGTTTATTAGGCCAGCCCGGTTCGGCGGCGGCGGCTCTGCCGCGCTGCTTACCCCACGATCGGGGATCCTCGCCCGGTGCGTGAGCGCAGGAGCAGCCGCCTCCTCCTCCGGCGCTGGAGCTCGAGCCCGCCGCGCGCTTCTCCAGCTTGGGTAACAGGTCTATCATGATGTGCATGGTGCAGGCGACCGAGAAACACCATTTAAAATCAACACGCGAAATTTACGGAAAAGGATCATCTTTATAGGCTACCTAAAGCACTTTTCACTATGTGATACAGCCCGGCGATAATAAAGGATATTGTGTGGTGTCCTTCTGTAAATCCTCCTTATGATACGAGATCCATGTTCAAATAGGTGCAAAAATCTTCTTCTGCATCCTGCTGTTTCCAGGTGTAGCCTAGCCTATCAAGAAATATTTATTTTCGGCATAGTTGATTTTTGGTGAAGTCGCATCCTTACACCTTCAGTTCATCATGATGAAGCGCGTCTGTAAAAAAATGTCCCGGTAAATAATGGCAAAACACGAGGAAACCGCCGTTTGACTTCTCAAGAACCGCACAGACGTCGGCTCGGCAGTCCCATGTGTGAATTTCTCCAGTATGTGAAGAGGGAGATAAAGTGCATTAGTTCTTCATGGAGAGCAGTCAGTGACAGGTGTAGATGTATCAGTGCCCTGTGTGTTAAATATTGGGATCCTGCCTCTCCTCGTCACAGCATTCAGATTGGCTGAGTCCATGAGACTCAGAGGAAGAGCGACTCAAAAAAGATATTCGGCTTGGAATGTCAGTGCAGTTCCTTTAAATGAAGACAGAGGGCGCCGATGCGCACGAGACTCGTGTTAACTGGTCATCGGTGGTGGTAAAACTGTCATTAATACAAAAAAACAACAACACAATGCTTAGTAGATACAAAGTGATTATTAAGGGGAATAAATGAATCAGACATCTTTTAAAATTTCTAATTGAGAGAAATCAAGAATTCAGGACACTCTTTTTCAACTGAGATGAGTGCTAAAAAGTGTCTTGATTAACCTGAATTCACGCTTATCAAATATCTAATACATTTGGAACTACACAAGGGCGAGTAAATGATGACAAAATATTCATTTTGGGGTAACTGTCTTTTTAAGCATATTAATGTTATTCATAAAACGTTCGGGTGTCTGGTTTTTACCTGAGCTGTCAAACTCAGCATTTATAGGCTTTAAGACTCTATTGTGATATACAAGAGCTCTATAAACGCTGAGATTTCCTGTTAAATATCAGATTTCCTGTTGAGATTTCCTGAAATTAAGATAATAAAGTAGCCTGCTTTATTGACAATTTGAATACATTTTCCCAAAACTAACAGATTTAGAAAGATTGGAAGGATGTAAATCCAAAGCAGTTGCCAGTATGGTAATGAAATTTCAGAACAAAAACTATTTACGTCAGAACAATAGCAGGAGTTTTTCATCACCCTAACAAGAATTATGAATTTGATGTGGCAGTTTGCCATAGTTTATGTCTGGGGCATGTATTTCTAATGAGAATGCATTTATCTTCTTTGCTTTGTCTTAATAAGGATTATTACTGACTCAAAACTAGCAGATAAGAAATGATGTCTCAAAATCAATTAAAGTTCAGATTTAACTGATAGTAACTGATTTAAATGTTAAAGGAGTAGTTCACTTTTAAAAAAAACTTTTGCTGATAATTTACTCACCCATGTCATCCAAGATGTCCATGTCTTTCTTTCTTCAGTCGAAAATAAATTAAGGTTTTTGATGAAAACATTCCAGGATTTTCTCCATATAATGGACTTCATTGGGAACCAAACCGTTTAAGGTCAAAATGAGCGTTTCAGTGCAGCTTCAAAGGCTTTAAACAACACCAGATGATGAATAAGGGTCTTATCTAGCGAAACAATCGGTCATTTCAAAAATAAACTAAAAAGTTTAAGTTTTATAAGCAGAAATGCTCGCCTTGCTCTGTTCTGTGATGCGCGTTCGTGACTCTCCTGTTCGAACTCGTTCATAAAAATGAACAAATCTTTTTTCGAGTCATGACTCGAAGGGTCCTAGATAAGACCCTTATTCATTGTCTGGTGTCATTTAAAGGGTTAGTTCACCCAAAAATGAAAATTAAGTCATTAATTACGAAAAAAATAACGACTTTATTCAACTACTCCATTTCTTTGTTGTAGGCCTGAGACGGAGAGTTCAAGAGATTTCACGACGCATGCGCGAGAACTGCGTCTTCTTCTACTACTTCAGTTCAGTTCTCACGCATGCTTTCTGGAAATCTCTTGAACTCTCGTCTCAGGCCCAGAAGGAAGAAAAAGAATAGTCGAATAAAGTCGTTATTTTTGTTTTATTTACGAACCAAAAGTAGTCTCGTCGCTCTGATAAACTTATAGTTGAGCCACTGTAGTCACATGGAATAATTAAACATTTTCTTCAATGACTTTCAGGGCCGCCAAGTTTCAATCCCTTCCCAGCAAACAAATTTAGGTTCTGGGAACGTTCGTTTTTAGTTCCTAGAACTTTCCCTTAAAGTAAACGGAACGTTCCCGGAACATTCTCCTTATGTTATAAAAATAGAACCTAAAAATAACCTACATGGAACGTTCCTATAACGTTCTTGTTTGATTCCCAAAAAAAATAACCTCATGGGACCATTCGGGACCATTCGGGAACGTTAAGGGAACGTTCTGTGTTTGCTGGGTTAGGGTGCCTATGTAGCAGTGATCCACGTCTTAAATTTAATAAAAAATATCTTCATTTGTGTTCCGAAAACGAACGATGGTCGTACAGGGTTGGTACAGCATGGGGGTGAGTCAAGTCAAGTCACATTTATTTATATAGCGCTTTTTACAATACAGATTGTGTCAAAGAAGCTTCACAGTGACAACATGAAAGTAGTACAACACAGATCAATAATATTGTTAAATATAAAATATTAAATAACCCCAACTAAGCAAGCCAAAAGCAAGGCAAAGCAAGGCAACAGTGGCAAGGAACTGAAAACTCCATCAGATTGGATGGAGAAAAAAACCTTTGGAGAACTCAGGCTCAGTCAGGGGCCAGTTCTCCTCTGGCTTACATTCATATTGTTTATATATAAATATTAAATATACATATTGTTTATATATAACACAGAGCCATAACATATCGCCAGCGTTGAGTCGTCTCTTCACAGGCGTTGGGCATCTGAAATCCCCGTGAGTCGGTGTTAGAAAATCACTATCTCACAAACTCTCCGCAACCCAACCATACGTGCCGAACGCGCCAAACCGTTTGTTTAAAAGGCTGTCGAGCCCCACTGGTGTGTTAAGCAGTTTCAGTGGCAAACGCTTCCGTATGGCATAACTGAGGAATAAAAGGTAAGCATTATGTGAAGGCTTGACTAAAGAGATGCGTCTTTAGTCTAGTTTTAAACTGTGTCAGCGAGTCAGAGCCTCTGGACCGTATCGGGAAGGCTATTCCAGAGTTTTGGAGCTAAATGCGAGAACGCCCTCCCTCCTTTAGTGGACTTAGATATCCTAGGAATGACCAGAAGCCTTAAATTTAGTGATCTTAAAGGACGCGGTGGATTGTAGGGCGAAAGAAGGTCTGTTAAGTACATAGGAGCTAAACCATTTAGGGCTTTATAGGTCAGTAGTAGTACTTTGTAGTTGATACGGAACTTAATAGGTAACCAGTGTAGAGATGATAAAATCGGTGTAATATGATCGTATTTTCTTGACCTAGTAAGAACTCTAGGAGCTGCATTTTGGACTAACTGTAGCTTGTTTATTGAGGATGCAGGACAACCGGCTAATAAAGCATTAAAGTAATCTAGTCTCGAGGTCATAAATGCATGAACTAACTTTTCTGCATCAGAGACAGATATCATGTTACGTAGCTTAGCAATGTTTCTAAGGTGGAAAAAGGCTGTTCTTGTAACATATGAAATATGATTTTCAAAAGACAAGTTGCTGTCTAGTATAACACCCAGGTCTTTTACTGTAGTGGATAAAGTAACAGGACATCCATCTATTTTAAAGTTGTATTGTAAGAGGTTTTGTGAGTAGTTTTTTGGACCAATAAGTAATACTTCCATCTTATCTGAATTTAATAGCAGGAAATTACGCGTCATCCAGCATTTTATATCTTTGAGACACTCTGTCAATTTAGATGAGTTAGTGTTTTCGTCTGGTCGTGATGAAATATATAGTTGAGTGTCGTCAGCATAACAGTGGAAATTAATTCCATGTTTTCTTATAATATTACCAAGTGGCAGCATATATATTGAGAATAGCTGAGGGCCTAAAACCGATCCTTGCGGTACTCCATAGTCTACTGGCGTTATCTTTGATTTTTCCCCATTTAAACAAACAAAATGATAACGGTCCGATAAGTACGAATCTAAACCAGCTTAATGCCTGTCCCTGAACACCAGTGTAGTTTTGTAGTCCAATCCAAGAGTATTTTATGATCTATAGTGTTGAACGCAGCGCTAAGATCAAGATAGTCCCTGTAAAGGCAATTCTACAAAAAAGTTCTGAACACATTATAGAGGGAATGCGCGTGACGTCACCTCCGGCCGGAGTGCTGCAGTTCCTCACAGTGAGTGGCAAAAAGACTGAGCGGCTGTATATGTTTTCAGCGTGAATGCCGCGAAAAACAAACACAACACATATAAAGTGGGAAAGAGCTTCGCGATTGACTGTACAACTAGATTTGACAAAAAATCGGAGGTATATTTTTACAGACTGCGATAGAATGAGGAGCAAATGAATCACTGCAATTCACAGAAACACTTGGACTCCAGTCAGCGAAAGGTGGATTTGCAGTTATCATTTTGTGTTAATATGTTGAATTTAGCTGTAAAACCATAAGTTACCCATATATTTTGTATTGTTATATATATATATATATATATTAGGGCTGTCAGTTTAACACGTTATTAACGGCGTTAACGCAAACCCATTTTAACGGCGTTAATTTTTTTATTGCGCGATTAACGGCCTTTTTGTCACATGCTTTTGCAACAGGACGCGGCATGCGTCCTGATCCATTTCGCCGTCTCACGCTCGTCATCCAGTCAAAGCCGAAACGTGTGTTTGTGGCATGCCTGTTGTTTTGTTTTCGATCTAGCTAGATCCGCTTGCTCTTTGGTCGAAGAAGCAACAAAACGTCCTCGCGCTGCGCAAGCCATTGAAATGAATGGGTTTCAGAGCGCAGCACGAGGATGTTTTGTGCCGCACACACTCGTTTGGGCTTGCGAGCCGGCCAAATAGTAACGTTACGTTTTGAGTGGATGACGAGTGTCAGACACCGAAATGGATGCCCTGAAGATTCTGAATTGGAAAGTTTACTTTTAAAAAGTTGCCAAACTGTCCCATTGACAAGACCAAGTGATCTGTGTGTTTTGTCGTTGTGAACTGAGCTATCATCATCGCAGCACGTCCAATCTAAAACACCACTTGATGATGGCCAAGCACACACACAGCTGATGCGAATTCTCCACCCCCTCGTCAATATTAGGACCTGTCAGTATTTTTTTTCACCCTTTTATTGGTAGACAGTGTTACATTGTGTGAGAGATTATTTATATAGTGTGAAATTTAACACTATTCCAATGTTATTTTCAATAATAATAATAAAAAAACATTTGCACTAAACAAGCCAATCCACTTTTCCATGTTGATAAGAGCATTAAAATGAGAAAAAATAATGTAACAAAAAGAAATCAAAAGAAATCAAAAGATAGAATAGATAAAAATGTGCGATTAATTGAAGTTAACTATGACATTAAATGCGATTAATCACGATTAAATATTTTAATCGTTTGACAGCACTAATATATATATAATAATATATTATATATATATTATATATATATTATATATATATATATATATATATATATATATATATATATATATATATATATATATATATATATATATATATATATATATATATATTATATATATTATATATATATATATATATATATTATATATATATACATATATATATATATATATATATATATATATATATATATATATATTATATATATATATATATATATATATATATATATATATATATATATATATATATATATATATATATATATATATATATATATATATATATATATATATATATATATATATATATATATATATATATATATATATATATATATATATATATATATATATATATATATATATATATATATATATATATATATATATATATATATATATATATATATATATATATATATATATATTAACAACTCATCAATTAAATATGTATCATTCCATATTCTGCATTATTAGATGTTTTTTTTTTAATAAACACTGACTTAAAAAAAAACTATAAAGTTTTAGGGCTGGACAATATGATGATATATAGGCTATATATAACACTGATATAAGTAATCACCCAGATTTAAACCTATATTGTATTTATATAAAACATTCACAGGCAAATTTGCTTTATGTTTAGGTCTATATTGCTTTTATTTCCCCAGTGTCGAAATCAGGCAAACATAAATGTCAGGCAACACGATTCCTGGCTGCATGTCAATAATATCCATGGATCACGATCTTTAGTAAGTTGTAAGGAACACTATATTGAGTCCAACATTTCATTTAAATTGATCAAATTGTTCGTTTTAGTCGCATTTTCGCAGTTTCCCCTATTAAATCCAGTCACGCAGCAGATCTTTTGCCACTCGGATCAGGCTGAGAGGGGTTGTTCCGGCGGGAAAGTCACGTGAATGCATTCCCCTCTATAAATGTTACATATGTATTGCTAAAACATATTACGAAGACTGTGAACTGTGAAGTACAGAAATGTGCAGTTAGACCGTTAAACAGTTTTTCACCATTGCAATTTTACGGATTGTTTGGGCGGGGCTAAACAGGGCTCGAATGATGCACTGGAGCCCATGAGCTCCTGGACACCCCCCTATTTGATGACGCACAGAGTCTGATCTCTCCCCTAACACACAATAACACTCCCCGAGCACATTCGCATTCACCGCTCAATCGCGAGTGACTGTCAGTACAATTAGTTACTACAGCTGAGCCTACAGTTTTCTAGCTAGCTATGCCTTCAACACAGAAATGCATAGGCTACTACCTGGATGCGATCATGTACAAAACAGATCGGTATCTTTATTTAAATTCCCTAAAAACGATCACATCAAGAAGAGGTTTTTAGAGAGCCAACCTTGATGAAGAGCTGAGGATCACACCCGCCTCTGTAGTGTTCGTTTTACACGGATCGATTTTCTAACTTCTCTTCAGAGACAACTGGGATTCACTGATAATCCGCTGTTACTGGTGATAAACGGGCCCAAACAATCTTCAGCGCAATCTCTCTCCGCCTCAGCGTTCATTCTCCCGTCCCGAAAGCAGTATCAGCTGAGCCGCGTTTCCACCGCAGGAACTTTCCCACAGGAACTTTGGGGTGGTACTCTGTGTTTTACACCGCAGGAACCAGGGTCTAAATGAAGTTCCGGGTAAAAATTCCCCCCCCCAGAAAGTCCCTGCTGGCGAGGTAGTACTTTTTCAGAGTTCAGGAAATTTCGAGGGTGAGACTTGTGCGCTGAACAATGCTGATTGGTTCTTACCACGCTATTCTTTCTGCCCGATGACGCACGTTCGTCCCATCCATCTCACGGTCAAAGTACGCTGATAAAAAAACGTCTACTTTATATCTAGCATTACGAGCTTTCTGAATACGCTTTGGGTGTTGTTCTCTTTTCTGCCGTTTTGTTAATTACCTCATTAGTAAACCAATCGCACACAAAAAAGCAGTAAAGCTTGAATCTCCTCCATACAAAACTCAAAACAAACGTGCAGGCGAGGAAGAGCAGTCGCACGCAGTTTAACCATGAGTTTAACGTCACTGATAATCTTCCCGTCTTGGACCGGTACTTTAGTACGCGGTGTAAACGCAGTAAGCAAGCGGTCTGGGGAAAAAAAAGGTTCCAGTGAAAGAAGTTCCTGGGACAAATGAGTTCCTAGTAATTGCAGTGGAAACGCGGCTCTAATATCAGCCATTGGACAGCTTTCCTAGAGTGGGCGTGGTTTCCACGCAGCCAGCGGACACGCCCAGCGTTTGAGACAGAGGTAACTGCTCATTTTTTTCAAGATTTTGATAGCTTATTTTGTGTACTTGCTTTTTTATCATTCAAATTTGGCTGGGTGGCTAATAACACATTTTTCTGTGGTGTGACAAACTCAGAACACATACTTTATTTTGACTTTACAGCGACTTTAATGACTTAACTTTAGAAACATCTATGCAATTATACCAGAAAAAAAAAAAAAAAAAACAATTGTTGATGAATATGGACTTGATTGCAAAATTTTAGTTTAGTATTTCAGTCAAACTTATGGAACTTTACAGTATCTACATGGAACTCACTGTACAGTGTAATATGACAAAAAGTACTTTTCAAAAAGACTAGTCCTGCTATGTGTGTTGCCTTCCAAAACTTCAAACCCCTCCCTGTTCTTTTATCTCTTCTGCAGGATCTATAGCAGCTGTTGCTAAAATTATCCCTAATATTTCCTAGATCTGCAGTTGAAGTATTTGCAGTAATAACAGCAAAAATAGTTCTGCAGAAAAACACGTGTGGGTGTTTCTTCCACAGTTCATGTATACAGAAACTAACAAACAGAGTTTTATTATTTTTTCTTTTTTATATGAATGTCACATTAAAACTCTTGGAAACTGCACATTCTAGGAGATATGCATATGGTTTCAGAAAATTTTCTAAAATATGATGTGTCCTGCCCACTCTTGTAAACAGCATACTGACTCTGTAGCAAACCGTAACATCCTATTAGATTCTGAGTGAAAGAATATTAGACTCACAGATTACATAAGGATCCAAATGCATTGTCATGCCAGTGTAGTCTGAGCTCTATCTTAGGATAAAACAAACAAAACAAAGATAGAGAGCATATTTATGAATACAGCACGAGAGTAAAATGAATCAGGGTTATATGTAGGCCGGCGTCTCCTCTGTTCAACGGCTAAATGGCTTTAATGAACGTTTCCCACATTTTGCACTGTCCTCTTTAATGTAAGCCACTTTCAGCTCCTTTTCAAGATGTAACAAAGGATCTGGAGCAGTAAATATGTTATCCTTTCTGCTTCAATCATTCGCTCTTACGCTCATCTGATGAGATATGGGGAATCTGAGAGCTTGAAAGAGCACGCCATTGTGTCTTATTATGAATCGGAAAATAGAGTGCTTCATTAATAGGTGGCCAAAGGGAAGGTGACAAAAGGAGAGCACATTTGGTCCCTTCCGTCTTTTGAACAACATAAACCTGCATATTAAACATGTTAAAGGGCAGTTCCACCTCTGGAAAGATGGAGTGTGTATCTAAAATGGGTCATTTATGTAGAAGAAATGTGGAGTGCTTTTTTTTTTTAATTTGGAGCTTCTGAGACTGAGAGAAGACAGCAAAATGTATTTTTGGCTTATGTGAATGAAAACTCCCAAGAATTCATTTGATTCGCTGCCCTGAGGAGGCCACGCCTACCGCTGAACTCTTCGACCAGTATGCAAAACAACAGCTGACCAGTGATTCTCCAGATTGACGAGCTCTTGGTTCCTGAAAATGTGTTTCGAGATCGCCCAAAATGTCCACGATTCAGCTTTTGCGGTTACTAGGTCGGCCATGCATTCGATTTTGCATGTCTCACTGTGTTCGACCGGGACTGGTGCCGGCTGTGTGGATGAGCGCGCTGAGGGCCGGTGGCGTGCCGCCGAGTCATGAGCTGCATCTGAGACCAGGCAGGCTACCGTGTCTCGTCTCTCACGGAGGAGCAGGAATTTTCTTGCATGTTAAAACTGCATCGAACCGATCACTTGTTTGGCGTTCATGTAAAAACACAACAGTCAGATTCACCAATCATAAGGAATTGAGTTAGATTGAAACAAAAGCTGTAACTTACATGTAAACAATGAATGGCGACTTCAGAAATTAAAAGCTGAATCCCGTACATCGACGGCCGGACATGTCCAGGAAAAAGAGGACGGTAACCCCTACTACTCAGCTTTCTCCACAGAACAAGAGCCTGCTAGCTTAGCGTCCAAAAAAAGATGTGTAATGTTAATCCCAATCCTCCATAACGCATCCGTCAGCGTATTCAGTAGTTTCGTCCACATTTTCAAAACGTTTCTGCCAGTGAAATCAAACGCATTGGCACTGATCTGTGATAGGTCTGTTAGCGCAATAGGTCCAACCCCTATTGGCGGGTTTTAAAGGTGGGGACTCGGGCTTGTAGTTTTTTACTGAAATCGCCCTCCCTCACACTTCCGCCAACAATGACGTGAAATGACGACTTTTGCGTCATTGTTGGAGGAAGTGAAAAAGGTAAATAGCAGATTTCTCTTGTCTCAGGGGAAAATGATAAAGTGTTGCATGACCATTCAATAGTATAACTGGGTTTCTAACAATGGAAAGCTTAATGCAAATGGGTGGAGTTGCCCTTTAACCATGTGTGATAGTACAGTCCATGTTGTGAGGTTCTCAACTGGCGATTCACAACACCAAATAGTTTTGTTCAGGGAGAAGAACAAACTGCTTAATGCAACAAATCATAATCATTAGGTTAGCAAATCCAATCCATTTTTAAAATGTGATGCTTCCCAGATATCTGAATGTTGACCTTAAAGGTCGTATATTCAATAAAACTGATGTTTCAATGTGTAATTTAAAGGACTTTTCTATCTTATTATTCTTTTTTTATGTGCTTTTATGAGCTGCTGCTTAACAGCACAAAGGTGCTTTGTGATTGAGCCAGGAAAAAAAAAATAAAGTGATGAAAGAATTCCAGTGTCTCGCAACACTTTCAAGGCAAACAAAGTGTCAGCATTTCACAACTCTGCCTCAAATTGGTTAACATTCCTGTTTGTCAAGATTATTCATGGCGGCGCTAGATGGATTATTCATTGCAGTCTAAAATACGGTGTTGAGGGTGGTGTACCGGCCTAAATAAAGCATTGTAATCATCCTAGCTGTTGCAACAAGATTTCATTACCTCTCAAACAGGTCTGTGAAAAATCGCAAACACACGCATTTCCTCGAAGCCTCCGACAAGGAACATGAACGTTTTTGTAAAGCCAGAATGTTGATGAGCCAGTTGGATGAGCTTGTTGGCAGAATCTACCATTTATATTTGGTAGAAGCTCACGGATATCTTTCATATTCTAGGTGTGGATAGAACAATCTGCCAAAAAGCTGCCAAAAAGAGCAATGTCATTTTCCCCTCACTACGTTCACGAAATAAATCAATATTAAAACAGGTACAACGTCAGTCATTCAGATCTACAAACCAGTTTTATGGGAGCAATAGTGATTTCTATGACTTAACAGTCTGCAAGGAAAACAGAACAGGTTTTTTGAAGAGATAACTGGTGCTTGCCTAAGCAAACAAGTCGCCACCACTATGCCAGAGTGTTGTCAGAATGCTGTAATGTGACTTTCTAGGCCTGTGTTTAACTTCACTTTTAGACATCGCAAACTTCCCTTAACAAGTCCCCTCGGGGAGTCCCTGCCGCCATTTTCTTTATTTGGATCCCTCAATTCCCTCAATTTTGACCCGAGGGATCTCTAGGAGTTTACTCACTTCAGTCAGACCCATATACCACAATGCAACAGGATTGTCACATCACTACAGCAACTCGCAGCTCTCACACTTAATCAAGGGCTTACAGGCGTTCCATTTGAACACATTGCAAGTGCTCCGCCAGTAGTGGACGCTAATAAAACGCAAGCAATGAACGTACATACAAGTGAGAGGGAGGGATTTCGTGTGGGAAGGACATAAAAAAGTTTGGAAGAGTGTCCACTACTGGAGGAACCTTTGGAATATGTTTAAATGGACCATAAATTAAGGCTATGTTTACACATCGATCTGAAAAGAGAAAGCGCAAAAGTGGTAGCCTGACTTCGTCATACTCATTTTCCTATCGGAAGATGAGTCTGAAACTCCTCCGTCTGGCTTTGATTATGAGGCGTGTCTTAACCGAACCAGGAAAAAAACAACAACTCTGCACTCAATTGGCATAGTCGGTAAACCTACAACCAATCAGAGCAATGCAGTAAGTCAGCTACTTTGCATACAGTTGTCAACTACAGAACGTAGCTAACTTTACTTATTTTAGAAGTTAAATAACGAGTGTTGCTTCTTTTACTTACTCCTTCATGAGTGCAACCAAAGGAGAAACCACAACGACCACAGGCTTTTCATTACGTCCCATCTTCTTAGCCACCGTCAGAGCCAGCTGATAAGTTACACTTTTCCCGAATCATTTGGGACGGCAAAAATATCTTTCCGATCGACAAATGCCTTGATTGCAGTTTTCTGTTTGTCTATTAAAATGAATGCGCTGTTGATTTAATTCACAACAGACGTGACAGTGGAATCTATACATCTCAATTCTCCAGCTGCAGTCATCTCTGAGGGAAACCAGTTAAGCGCTCTTTGATAACGTGATGATTACGTCCCTTCAGATCACCTGTCCATCATCGTATAAAGCCCGCCCTGGCAATTTGATTGGCCCGATGATTTCTGAACCAATCATAATTACTCCTCAATGGATCAGTCCAGACTGAACTTCCCGTCCAAAAAATGTTGTGGGCAGAGTTTGGGCTGGCATCAAGGCTACAAAAGTGGCGTTGTGTTATCACTATTTTTTCTGCGATTAGACGAGCGTTATGGTTGGGAAATCTTTGTGTGAAATTTGATGTAGTATGCACTCCAGGGGGCTAGGTGGCAATGTGAAGCAGATCTGTGCCTTAACTGTCTAGCAGACTTTTGCATTTTTACCCTTTAGACGGGAATGCGGTGGTAAAGCGTTTTAAGATTTCCCCTGTGGAGGGTGGTTTCCCTTTTTTGTGTTTTTAAACCCCAATAATGCCGTCGCCGCGTAAACGAAAGGCACAGATACGTTTTTTCAGATAAACTTTTACTTTTTCACCCGTGAGTGTTCTTGTGTAAACAGGGCTAAGTGTGGAGCAAATTTGTGTGCTCTTGTGATGTCACAATCATGTTGCATTGTGGTCTATGAATCTGCCTGAAGTGTACATGATGAGTAGACTCACTCCCTCTGTCTAAATTGAGGGGGTCAAGGGTTCTGTCCAAATAAACTTCCTTTGTCCACTTGAAGTTAAACACACTCCATAATGGATGCAGGGATTCACCCGAGGGAAGTGATCAGGGAAGTTTGCGAAATTATACGTGAAAATGAAGTTTCTGCGTACAGACGACACCATTGTGACAAACGATCCCCATTCATACGAATCCACAAAAACAACTAAAAAACGCTGTATTCCTGATGCTAGGCCAGTAGATGGCGATGAAACACTATAGACCGAACGCGTAATACACATGTGCATGACGTCATCGTCTTCAGAGATTCACATTTTTGTTGTTTACATGGAGACCGCTTTTCAAACCTTTTTTTTCAGGCACCCAAAACGCCATTGTTGTGTTAATGAAAGAAAAGTTCTACATTTGTATTTGAAAACAGTGTCATGTAAACAGCCCCTAAAAGTGGAGTTAAATGCAGCCTCAGTATTCCTGAAGACCTGGATTAGCTTGCACAGTTTGATCAGGGTTACACCAAACAGACACCAAACATCTAGGTCTGTGTTGTCGACTGCGTCGTCTGCATCGGGGCAAAAGGACTACAGCCGACTGTCAGCTAGCATGCTAGCATGTACGTACCTGGAGCTCAACTAAAACGTTTTTCGCTTGAGTTCCAGTTGGTCATGCCAATTGCCACACTAAGCAACATAAAGCTGGCTGGTTTGAAACTGATCTCTGTCTGGGATGGGCATCATGCATCACGACAATATTGACAAAAGACAGACCTTTTTTTGTGAAATGTCGCAAATGTGTCTATGGGATTTTTTGGCTGCTTTCATTGTCTGCCATGTTAGAAATGTAATTAATTGATTGAACACTTGATCTCAACAGGTCATTTGATTTGAGCTATCATTCATTGACGAGTGTGCAAAAGCGTTAATTTAAAGGGGTCATGATCTGGCTTTTTAAATTTTATTATATTGTTGTCTGAGGTCAATTTATGACGTTCGCTTGTTTTTTGCATTCAAAAACATCAAAATGAATAAGAAATAGGCTATTTTGTACCCAAGTTGTGAGCCTACCTGAAAAACAGTCGGTTTTTATGGGCATGTTGCACTAAAGACTTGGAAATAAACGCCCACTGCTGCGAGTGGATAACAGTTTTGCATATTTTAATGAGTTTAACTCACCCGTTCGTGCACCGTGGGGAAACATCCAATGTTGTCAAATGGCAACCGGATTCGCCCATAGATGTTTGACCCATAGTCCGTGTGTTGTACAATTCCTGTCCGATCCAATATAGACGGCACAGCACCGTTCTTTACTCATAATCGGTCTGCAAATCCAGTCTTGTTTACAAACAATCCTCAGTGAAATGAAGTGAACAGACGACAATGTTTTACCTCATCAGCTGGAACGTCATTAAAAATAGTTTATCCATGCAGTCCTGATTGGAATCCACAGGAAGCTTATGCAGCGCTGTCTTCCACAACCAGGCACTGCACAATATTCTGCTCGATCCGGTTTGTCAGTCACGAGGTAGGCATGTATGTTACGCAGGGTGGGAATTATGTATTTTTAGGGGCAAGGCCATTTGGCCTCCACCTTTTCTTTTTTTAGGGGCACCAAGGCCATATGACAGGGCACAAAGGCCATTGAGTACAATTTGATGGTTTTACCATTCAGATTAATACCATAACATTCTAATTTGGAATAAGACATGAATTATGACTTTTTTAATAAAAATAAAAAACATATTTTTTAATGAGAGAGAGTGCCCTTACATTCTAGAAGGTAAAAAAAATCAGACAGAAAATATAATATTTTATGTATAATGAAACGATGATAAAGTCTATCGATTATCATAACATTATACATATAATCTATTATGAAAATGCCTGACATGGCTCAAAGAATACAGGTAAGTCAAATATAATTGCAAAAATGTTTATTGTCTTTAAAACGACATAATGTGCATGTTACAGCGATCTGTTAGCTTTGTTTGTGGTTAGGGATCTCCTGCATTGTCGAACGCTCTTTTCAAGTGTTCAAAGATGGACTATAATGTTCAGTAGAGCGTCCGCACATTAAGTACAGTGCTCATAATGATTACATATGAAGCATTTGGCTATAAATTCAATAAAATATTATTCCTGTCAATAAATATCTGATGTAAACTGAGATCAATATTCAGTAAATATCTGCACACTTTTGAGCTAAAAGCCATGAGGGACGTCGTTTTGTGAATCGCGTCATGATCAACAGCACAGGAGTTTTTTTATGAATGGGAACGTCTGACGCATTAAGGCATAACTGTCAATATAAATTTCTCAGAATATAATAGTGGTCAAATACTGAAACGCGAGTCTTATATAATTTTAATGATGTATAGTTTGTCAAGGTAAAAACATTAAATCTAGTAACTTAGTAACGTGCGCCGACGCACTGGCAACGGTTAACAAGTTTAATATACGGTAATTCTAAGTGTTGAGTCAAATCATAACGTATCATATCAAACCGGCTAGCTCGTTTGCTTATGCTAATATTTTCTTGAGTGTCGTTCTTCTGTTGGTGCTGATGTTAACTTACGTGCTTCTTGCACTGCTGTTTTGAGGCGTGAGATCATCGAATATGATCAGACACTGCACCTGCGGAATCCACAAACTATTTGAAGTTCAGAGACTTCTTGGGTGGCTCGCTGTAATTCAAAGCAACCCTCTCTATGCCGCACTGGCGCTTTATATGCAACTTGGACAGGGCCAGGGCACACAGGCCACTGTGGCCGTAGGATGATTTTTTTTTCACGGGGCATGACGGCCAAAGTGTAAGGCAACGGCGGCAATGGCCGCGTGGCCGCGGTAAATTTCCCACACTGATGTTACGTTACTTAGCTATGCGTGTAATGCGCAAATCGGTGGGCGGGGCTAAACCAGCCGTGTTGAGCAGGCGTTGATCTTCTGCGGGGTGGTGTTTTATCAACTCTGACGTCATATTTCCCCAGTTTTGAAAACAAGTCGTTTGTTGAGGCTGGTGTCAATAAAAGCTTTTATTGGACTAACAAGGACGTTTTCAGTTCTGAAACTTTCAGGATATTCTTATAATATGATGACCTCTTTGATGTCAAAAGCTCAAGGAAAATTTGATTTCCCAGTTCATCACCCCTTTAATATGATTCAGTTCTATAAAGATTTCATGAGTCACCGAGTATGTACGCATTCACCCCAGTGCAAAGATAAATGATGGTTTGCACAGTAGGTTGAATGGGTATGTAGAGACAATCACATAGATGGTTAAAAAAACCTGATTCAGAATGCATGCATTGTGTTCTGAAATAATCCCATTTATGCATGACAGTAAGTGTTTTATACAGAGAAAGGTCAACGAGGTGAAATTTAGCAGTTTTTCCAACCTCCTCAGCTATGCTTTTCCCAGGATGATGTCAGCGTGTCATATTTATAAGTTGTTGTCGTTGAAAGTTGATGACCTCTGGTCTTCCTGAATGAGTGTGTGTTCGAGCTAGAGGAGCGGTGAGTTTGCTCTTGGCATTGAATCCGAGGTGGACTCTTTGCCAAGTCAGGGAGGTATTTCGAGAATGGATTGTTCCTCCTCCAAGAGAAAATTGGAATGTGGGAATAAAACTTTGAGGAGGGCTGGTATCAGTGGATCAATATGAATTGATGATTCCACACCATCTAGGTCCAACTGGGTCTCCTACCGATGAAGTCTCAGCATCTCTATTGGTTTTACAGTCTGGCAGTAATGTGAAGTCCCTCGCAGGGTTTCGCTGCATCAATGTGACTGACATCCAGTGTTTAGATGCATGTCCCTGAGTAAAATGAGGTTTATTGCAGCATTGTGAGGAGGATAATTGAATTTTCTTTCATGTTTTTGTGGCCTTTTCTTTTCACCACACAGAGCTGTAATGTTCTTTTTTCTGAGACTTTGACGTGGCGGTGCGCTCTGTTCCCGGGGATTGTCGAAGCCTGCTATGTGAGCCGTCTGACAACTTGATTGAGTCTCAGGTACAAACTGTAGCTAGTTTTCAGAAAACGAATACAGTGCTCTAGATAGAAGTCACAATTAAAAGAATTAATGTCAGGCTTGCATGACAAGTGAGCTCAGGAAAGTTTCAGACAATAATGGTCACAAAGCCTCTGCTGTGGAAATATATCTGTCGACTCACTGAAAACATTTGGAAAGTTTCTCTCTCAGAGTACATTTTTAATAAGCATTTAAAACTGACTTTCTGACCTTCAATGATGCAGGCAATGTGAGCGATTCAAATCACTGGCAATGGAACAAAAAATGGAACATTAAATAAATAAATAAATTCCAATTATAACTGTTTAAGGAAATCTTAGAAAAAACATTAAAATGGGTTATAAAATTTTACACAGTAGACTGGCTATTTAATGACTATTTGATTCATGTTTTCTGGAGATAAAGTAAAAAAATAAGGAGTAAGGAGTAGTTCACTTTAAAAAAAACTTTTGCTGATAATTGACTCACCCCCATGTTATCCACGATGTCCATGTCTTTCTTTCTTCAGATGAAAAGAAATCAAAGGTTTTTGATGAAAACATTCCAGGATTTTTTCCATATACTGTAATGCTCTTCAGTTGGAACCAAACGGTTCAAGATCCAAATGAGAGTTTCAGTGCAAACTGCACTGTTCAAAGGGCTTTAAATGATTCCAGAAGATAAATAAGGGTCTTATCAAGTGAAACGATCGCTCATTTAATAAATAAATAACAATGTTAAAGTTTTATAAGTTCAAACGATTCGGCTTGCTCTGTTCTGTGATGCGCGTTCGTGACTCTCCTGTTCAAACTCGTTCATCAAAATTAATGAACCTTTTTCAAGTAATTTGGTTCAGAAACGAAATTGACACGGAAAAGATTTGTTCATTTTGATGAACGAGTTTGAACAGGAGAGTCACGAACGTACGTCACAGAACAGAGCAAGGCGACCATTTGAGCTTATAAAACTTAGACCCTTATTCATCGTCTGGAATCATTTAAAGCCCTTTGAACAGTATGCACTGAAACTGTCTTTTGGACCTCTGAACCGTTTGGTTCCAAATGAAGTCCATTATATGGAGAAAAAATCTGGAAAGTTTTCATCAAAAACCTTAATTTCTTTTTGACTGAAGAAAGAAAGACGTGGATATCTTGGATGACATGGGGATGAGTAAATTATCAGCAAAAGTTTTTAAAGGTGAACTACTCCTTTACGGGCCGTTTAATAGACAACAACGATTAAAAAAAAGGTTAAATGTTTTGGCCTAAAAACACAAACTTTTGAAAATGGGTTTCAAAGTGAACTTTCTGGAAATGGTGACGTCATGTGCGTATTACGTGTTTATGAGGCGGCATAGTTTTTCTTACAAAGTCATACTGTATCGCCAACTACTGGCCTGGCATGAATAATACAGCGTTTCTAGCCGGATCCGCGTGAACCACGGTCATTTTGACATTGTCGCCTGTATGCGGAAAATGCAAAAGAAGAACGTTTCCGCTTTTTAAAAGACTCTTTGTCGTGCAAACGTCATCCCTTATGCTTTTGCCATAAGAAAAAATATAGTTAGTACAAATATATATTTTTAAATCAATAACCAGCCTGTTCTCATCCCAAGGCGTCATATACTGACACTTTTGACAAAGCGTATACATCCAACGCACGTCATCCTTTAGCGTCAAAATGAGACGCAGATATATATGGGGCAGAAGGCGCCTCCTCAGTGGTCTAACCCTAACACTACTCCACACCTAAACCTATCCATAACCGAAGCGTGTTATATTGACGCTAAAGGCTGCCGTGTGTTGGATGTATACGCATTGGCAAAAGCGTCAGTATGACGCCTCAGGATGAGAATGCGTTGAAATAACACATAATACAAAATTACTTAATTATTTTATTTTATTTAGTTTTTTCCTTGTTTTGTTTTGATGGTAAATGTTCTAGATACTTCTGCCATAGTCAGGTCTGGGAAAATTTTAGTTTTTGGCAACTGGTGACAGTGACAAATCAGGTACAGTTGACACACACAGACACACAAAAAAAGTGTCCGCAATATCACATTTCATTTCAATCCGAATCTGGCTGCTCATTTCCAGCTGTCTCACAAGAACAAAGAATGAAAGAAAGGAAGAAAGGAATGGAACGGTTTCATAACTGACATGATCTCTAGGGCTCCGCTTTCATTTGGGGCTGACAAATGTCTGTCTGAGCTGGCATTTATTTGTCTCTCTGTAAACGATGATCTCAACTCTAGTTTCAGCCTGAGGCAGATTAATTCTGTACATTATTGATAACCGCAGTGGCTGACCTTTTACATGCGCACAGACACCATCCGCAGATCTTTACTTATTTATAACCAGCAAAATACATTCACTGTTGGTTGAAAAAAATAATCTATTGAGGATAATTGCGATGAAAATAAGTTTCATATAATTGGCCATATGGTTTAGACGTCATGAAACATCAAGTCCTCTTGTAGACTTGATTATGAATTTCCATGTAAATGGTGCTTTAAATAGCGTATAAGATAACACAATTCATCAGTGGGCGACCTTGACTTTTGAACACATGCATACAGTGAACGAAACAGCAATGAAGTGCATCCACACACACTTAAATGTGGCAGCCACAGGGTGTAATTTCTTGCCTATACAGCTGGCGTGTAACTCATGCCTTGCCAATCTAACATCACTTCATCCAAGCATCCATCATCAAAGATGAGATCCAGCTTTCATCCACCATTCATCTTTCCTGCACTCCTCACAATAATGAAGCCTACTGAAAAGTAAAACGATCATGCCCTTGATGAGATCCCATACATATGACAACCTCTCGTTTTTTGGTCCTCACCAGTCAATAGTCATATATTTATATTTCCTCATAATGTTATTCATAAATCTATGCTATTTCTTTATTCCAATGTACTGAGGAATAATTATAATTGAATGGTAAAATACTGTAATACAATATCTATCAGGACATTTCATGCCATTTTAAAGTAGAATATTGTTAAATGTAAAGTTTTAGAAAGAACAAATCAAACATATCATCTGATAATTTACAGTGTAAAAGTGTAAAATGGCATTCACAGAATTCCCTGTGTGTGACATTATATTTTATAGTATTTCATTTACATTTTTTTTAAATTTGTACTGTTTTTTTTTCATTATTCTAAAAACAAAACACATTTTTCTAATTTTTTTAAAAGATGCATTGCGCAAGTCTCTGAGTTTTTTCAGAACTACGCCCCCTGCTGGCGACAAACGAAAACTGCGACCAGAGGTGTGCAGATATGTAGTTAAAGTTAAACAGTTGAGTTTTACCATTTTCGAATCCATATACTATGGAAGTCAATGAGACCAGAAACTGTCTGGTTACTGATATTCTTCTAAATATCAGAAAATCGGCTGAATGGATTCAAAAACTGGTAAAACTCAACTGCTTAACTCTGGGGAGTCTGTAAAATGAGCCTATTTCCTAAAAAAGTGGAGTATCCCTTTAAAAGTATGGGGTCAGTAAGAATGTATTTTATTTTATTTTATTTTTTTTGGTTGAAAGAAACTAGTACTTTTATTCAGTGAGGACGCATTTAATTGGTCAAAATTAGTTACACTTTAATTTCTATGGTCCACTTTAGACATTACACACTATAAGTATGTTATACTTCGGCCCTTCTGCCGTTTCTTATTCACGATACAGCACAGCCATCTCATACCTTATTTAACTCATTAGAATATTAGTAGACTGTACTGTTTGGGTTCAGGTTGGTAGAATAAGTTGACATGTACTGTAGTTGCAAAGTTACTTATAGTCAGGATTGCTTATCTTTGTTCCTATAAATGTTCCCGCTTATCATTAGTTGTAATGGCAATTCATTATGCTATTGATCAGAACACACCTGTATAGTATTGAATGTTATTTTGTGCATTTAAAAGTACGTTTACACAACAACAATGTTTTTCCTTTGCATTTTTCGTGTGCAGACGACAACGTTTGTCAAAACGGTTTCCGTTCTCACGGATCCAGGAGAACAACTGAAAACACTGTATTATTCATGCCAGGCCAGTAGTTGGCGATGTCACTTTGTAAAGAAACACTATGCACCTATAGACTGAACACGTAATATGCATGCACATGACATCACCATTTCCACGAATTCCATTTTTTTTTACAGTTTACTCATTCAAAATTTGCATTGAAACCAAGACATTTACGTTTTCAGGTCCTCAAAACACTGTTGTCGTGTAAATGAACAACCGAAACGCATAGAAAGTTTCCTATTTTTAGTTGTAAAAGGTGTCGTGTAAATGGCCCTTGAAGGGATAGGTCACTTTGAAATAAATTGTTGATATGTTTTAGCTTACCTCAAAGGCTATCCAAGATGTAGGTGTCTTTGTTTTTTACAAGATGTAAAGACACCTACATCTTGGATGCCCTTGAGGTAAGCTAAAACTTACCAAAAATTCATTTCAAAGATAACTATACCTTTAAGTCCTTCTGTTTCCTCAACTTATTGTTTGGTGTGGTTTGTGCAGAGCACACTGATACGTTGCTTTTATTTTGCTTATCAAAGTTACACTGCAATTCTGATCCACTATGCTTTACAAACTTTTAAACAACAGTGCATATCTACTCCAGCTTCCCAACACAAGACAAATGTTTTGGAAAAAGGATGGACTAGAAATTGTTAAAAATCTGAATATAGAAATAACTCTTACCACATGCAGATTTAGAAGATGGATGAGATGTTATATGATATGTGTTCAGACCCACAGTGTTCAGACCCACACACACAGTTTGTTGTTGCTGAATGTGTGTGGATGAGAAGATCTGGACAACGAAAAACCTTTTGAATTGAGAAAGAATGACAGACTAGAGAATAAAAAAACAGATTCTGGCTTTGATCACTCCACATCAAAAAGAGCGACACCGTGACATATCATTGCACTGTGAACAAGTGCATCGTGTTCAAGACAAACATACACAGGAGTGTTTTCTATTATCTCCCAACCTAAATACAAATACAGTGTAATGTTGCTGGGATGCATAGAGTTGCACAAGGTCATATCACTGCTGGTCTTAAACTGACAGTCTTATTCAAGTGTGTGAAATGAGGAGATGTGTCCTCCCAGTGTACTTAACTGTACATAAGACCTAAAGCCTGGGATAAAGAAATGCACAGAAATCCCCTCGGTTGACGTTAAATCCTGTCATTTTAACCTTTCTCAGATTTCTCTTCGAAGGATTACACTACATTGTGAAGGCAGGTGGCTGTAGAGAATGTAATTCTGCCCAATGTTTGTACAATCAACCATATTATTGCATGGCTCTCTGGAATGCTTGATTCTGATTGGTCGTTTGCGACATTATGAGGTCATCTATTCCCGAGAATGACTGTGGTCAATAGCATTGCTGTATAATGACTTCCACTTCAGTTTTAATGGTAGGCCTATAGTAATATTGTTGAAGTGTTCGTATTTTTGCTAGAATGATTGTTTTGTACACTGTAATGGTTTATACGATAATAAATAGATACCATATTAAAATGGTTTCTTCACAAATCATTATCCCATGTACTCGTCATTACTGAAAAGCTGTGTAATAAGTGGTATTCCCATTCATAATCCCTTAAATGTCTTGTTTGAACTTGTGTGTTCATCTATAGAGACTTTTATTCACGGAAGCTTTGCGTTTAATGAGCTGATCAACTTTTCAATTTTCAAAATTTTCAACTTACATTAATACTGTGCGTCAGATTATTTACTTATGCGGCAAGTAGCCATATAATAAGCGGGATAATATACATCCAGCCGGTTATCGCAAAAATAAACAAGGCCTTATCCTCCTGTGGAGGGTTATTTTGTGAAAACAACAGTGTGGATGTACATTATCCTTTTCTTTAACTAGATTTAATGCATTTTTAGGTGACAATGTGATGCCAAGCTGTGCAAAGAGTCACTATAATGAGGCTGAAATGTGTTTGCTAGGGCGCTAATGTTTCGCTAACATTCCCATTAAAGGTCCAAAAATCACTTGCACAGTGTGATATATTTCCTGCAGTTGTGTAATTACAATATCCCAAAAGTCTCCAAAGTTCTTTTATTTCAGAGAAATTCCAATTTTAAATAAGTGGCCGTCCCGGAAAAAATGTCGCCTGTAAATGACGCAATATCCGCGCTATCCTCGGCTATCCTCGTTTCCGCTCGTATTGCCCTAGCCATGACTTAACCATGGCGACAGATGCAGACAACTGCATAGTGAGTAACGTTTGGCGGCACCCAGTTCTTGTTTCGTTGAATCATAGACCATGGCAAGCAGACTTTGGGACAAACAAGGAGAACTAGAATGAGGATCAATATCAGCGTGATGTTTCTGAGATGCCGAGAGCTAGCGTCCGAGACTGACTTCCACTCGACAGAGAGCTAGCGTCCGTGACTAATTTGGACTTGACACTGACAGAACTTCACGAGTCACGACTTTACAGCTTTATTAGACAGGTGAGCAAAATTATATAAAACAAATCAATGTTATAACGTTAGCTTGACATGATGAAATGTTAGAATATGGTCAGTATGTTATTCTTATGTTGATCAAGCTGCTAGTTTCGTATCGCAAACATAAACACCTAGAATAACATTATAACTTTCAACACACATTTAAATGCTGTTTAGTGTGATAGTGTAAGCGTCATTCCAAGTGGAACAGCGCTGCGTTTCCCTCACAAATTTAATTCATCTAATAAACTGACCTGTGTAAGTAATCCAGAACTTGCGTGTAGTTCAATAGGATGAAATTTCCTTTTCCCTTTATATCCGCGGGACTCGCGTGTGATATACACTCACCGGCCACTTTATTAGGTACACCTGTCCAACTGCTCGTTAACACTTAATTTCTAAGCAGCCAATCACATGGCGGCAACTCAGTGCATTTAGGCATGTAGACATGGTCAAGACAATCTCCTGCAGTTCAAACCGAGCATCAGTATGGGGAAGAAAGGTGATTTGAGTGACTTTGAACGTGGCATGATTGTTGGTGCCAGAAGGGCTGGTCTGAGTATTTCAGAAACTGCTAATCTACTGGGATTTTCACGCACAACCATCTCTAGGGTTTACAGAGAATGGTCCTAAAAAGAAAAAAACATCCAGTGAGCAGCAGTTCTGTGGGCGGAAATGCCTTGTTGATGCCAGAGGTCAGAGGAGAATGGCCAGACTGGTTCGAGCTGACAGAAGGGTAACAGTGACTCAAATAACCACCCGTTACAACCAAGGTGGGCAGAAGAGCATCTCTGAACGCACAGTACGTCGGAACTTTGAGGCAGATGAGCTACAGCAGCAGAAGACCACACCGGGTGCCACTCCTTTCAGCTAAGAACAGGAAACTGAGGCTACAATTTGCACAAGCTCTTCGAAATTGGACAATAGAAGATTGGAAAAACGTTGCCTGGTCTGATGAGTCTCGATTTCTGCTGCGACATTCGGATGGTAGGGTCAGAATTTGGCGTCTACAACATGAAAGCATGGATCCATCCTGACTTGTATCAACGGTTCAGGCTGGTGGTGGTGGTGTCATGGTGTGGGGAATATTTTCTTGGCACTCTTTGGGCCCCTTGGTACCAATTGAGCATCGTTGCAACGCCACAGCCTACCTGAGTATTGTTGCCGACCATGTCCATCCCTTTATGACCACAATGTACCCAACTTCTGATGGCTACTTTCAGCAGGATGATGCGCCATGTCATAAAGCTGGAATCATCTCAGACTGGTTTCTTGAACATGACAATGAGTTCGCTGTACTCAAATGGCCTCCACAGTCACCAGATCTCAATCCAATAGAGCATCTTTGGGATGTGGTGGAGACGGGAGATTCGCATCATGGATGTGCAGCCGACAAATCTGCGGCAACTGTGTGATGCCATCATGTCAATATGGACCAAACTCCCTGAGGAATGCTTCCAGCACTTTGTTGAATCTATGCCACAAAGAATTGAGGCAGTTCTGAAGGCAAAAGGGGGTCCAACCCGTTACTAGCATGGGGTACCTAATAAAGTGGCCGGTGAGTGTATGTATCTTATCAGCAATCGCGACCTGCTTCATACCACTGTAATGTTAAAAAACATGAGTGTTCTTACTAATCCTTAAACATTATTAGATCCATCAGCTTGACAGCAAGTCCCATCTTTCAGCTCGTTACTGCATCACATACATTCGCCTTTGTTATTGTTGGAAAGCGGCGGCCTCTTGTGGCCACTAAAGTTACATATTGTAGCTTTAAGTTATAAAAACTGAATGTTCTGTGATATGCCGTTTTTAAATGTTTTAAAACCTTTTTATCCCTCGGTTATGTGAATGTTAAGGAAACATTCTAGAATTTTACAGCCATAATGTGAATGTTTTCTGAACATTCTAAAAGAAGTGGCAAAAACGATTTAAAAAACAGTGTGTACCGTTTTTGTGCTTACTTTGAGAACATTATTTAAAGGAGTACTTCACATTTCAAAAAATTAGTTCGTTTGATTCATTGAATTAACCAAATAACTCGGAAAAAAGATTTGTTCATTTTGATGAACGAGTTCGAAGAGGAGAGTCACACAGAACAGAGCAAGGCGAGCATTTGAGCTTATAAAACTTAAACTTTGTTATTTATTTATTAAATGAGCGATCGTTTCGCTTGATAAAACCCTTATTCGCTTTGAACAGTTTGCAGTTTGTACTGAAAGTTTCTTTTGGAACCGTTTGAACTGTTTGTTTCCCACTGAAGTGCATTATATGGAGAAAAATCCTGGAATGTTTTCATCAAAAACCTTAATTTCTTTTCAACTGAAGAAAGAATGACATGGACATTTTGGATGACATGGGGGTAAGTAAATTATCAGCAAAAGTTTTTTTCAAAAGTGAACTACTCCTTTAAGACCAGATAACTATTTTATTAAAATATCTGAAAGATTTTTCGAAAAACTCTGAGAAACTTGCTACACTATTAGCTAAAGTTTTGAGGTCATTCCCTGTTAGTTGGCTTGCTGTTTTGATGATACTAAAACAGTCTTTCCAGTTTCAGACCAATCCTTTATGACCTCCTCACAGCTCACACAGATGGTATAGTTCAGTTTCTGAACTTTTTAGCATCTATCACCCCTCACTGGATAGTAACCAATATACTGTACATTCAAGGGTCATGAACTGACATGTTTGACTGAAGGACAGATTGACCCAGACGTGTGAGTTTGAACTTCAATCAGTCAACATTTGCTTTGATTAAAAGTTTCATGGTCATGCAGAAAGGGATCCAGATAGCGAGCACCATTTGATGTGGCATTTCTGTGGGCACACTCTCATTTACCACAAACTTCCTGTCAGACGAATGTAACATGTTCCCATTGCGAAACTGGCTGGGCTCAGCCACAGCTCTCGTGGGCTGCTTCCTGGTTTTTATTTTTCTTCCTCTTGTGTTTATATATGGGTCAGTGTGGGACGGACTCACCTCCACACTCACATTCGAGCATCCTTGCCCAGACGAAGGATGACTGGAGCGGAAGGGAAGGAGTGATGGTCTGCTGAGTGGCCTCTGTGTCTCATGTGTTGCCAGTCACTGGCATGTTGTGCTTGGCTCGGGTTCTCCCTCCTGCCCGAATGCCCGCATAATTAGACAGGAGCGGATACTTTCCCTGTAGGAAGAGGTTAGGATGGTGTTTTCTTTATGGTTTGTGTGGAACTAGAGGGCTGAGCAGTCCCAGGAAGTGACAATACCCATATTTGCAAAAAGGCAAGTGAAGTGACAGAATTACACTACCATTACTCATATTTTTAATGCTGTGGAAAGAAGTCTGCACAAAGTATGCTTACCTGTCATCAGCACAATGTGTGCATACGATTTTTTAACCATGCGTACTCGGTACATGCAGATTGTAATTGCGCACAGATTTTCTTTTGCCCTAATTAGTTTGTGCATAAAATGGCAACAGTGCACTCACTGTTGATTCAAAAGGTAGTCCAATAAACAAAATGAACTCATGAGACAGAACTGTGTGCAAACTACAACAACAGTGGATGGCTACGTGGAGTACCACCGCATAACTCTAACTGAAAATATTATATAAAGTTGTGTAATCACAGTAGATCTATTCCATCAAGACTAAACATTTAAAGGGTTAGTTCACCCAAAAATGAAAATTAAGTCATTAATTACTCACCCCCATGCTGTACCAACCCCGTAAGACCTTCGTTCATCTTCGGTACACAAATGAAGATATTTTTTATTTAATCTGAGAGCTGGATCACTCCTCCATAGGCTTCCTAAGGGACTGGCACTTGACGGCCCATAAAGTCATTAAAGAAAATGTTTAAATATTCCATGTGCCTACAGTGGCTCAATTATAAGTTTATTAAGCGACGAGACTACTTTTTGTGCGAAAAAAAAAAAAATAAGTCGACTATTCCATTGCTTCCTTATGGGCCTTAAGACGAGAATAGAAGAGATTTCCAGAACGCATGCGCGAGAACTGAGATGACGACGTTCTTCTTCGACTACTTCTTGTTACCGGCTGCTCACCACTTAGGAGTATTACCGCCACCTACCGTATAAGAATATGTGCTGATATAGCTGGAAGCACAAAACATTCTGTTTACAAGCAGAGGAAGATGCGCGCTGTACATACGTTTTCAATTACCGTATTTTCCGCACTATAAGGCGCACTTAAAAGCATTTTATCTTCTCAAAAAATGACAGGAGCGCCTTATATATGGATCATCATCTTATACGGTCTGACAAACATCATCTTATACGGTCTGAGTGGGCGTGTGAAGGCTACGGGTCGGCCAATCTGGTTCTGTCCGTTAAAATTAACTTTTGAAAATAACAATCGCGGTCCTGGACAGTGAGTGACCTTACACATTAAGATAAAATCTGATTTTCTCCAGTCATTGTTAAAGAAACAACTACAGTAATAAAACTTGCTAACTAGCAGTTAGTGAAGCGGCCAGAGGGATTCGTTCAGCCTCCACCTAAGCTCCGCCCACATAAAAAAGTCACTGTGTTTACCAACTGAAAATGGGTCTATACAGTACCTTGCTAAAAAACAAAGATAGCATTTGTACCCCTGATGATACCTATCAACCCCCCTGCTCATGGACTACTACTACTTCCAGCAAAATTCTGAAGTGCAATTAGATGGACACCTTATTATACCATGAGGCCACGGGAGAGGATTAATGAATGGTGGTGAAGTTGAACGTATGCCATACGAAACACCGGCACCCACCATTAAAAAAAAAGCCATATAAACACAGACAGTTTACTCCATAATAAACATACAGAAAGCTAATTTAAATTAAACTTACCGGTCGCTTTCGTCTGTGACGCTGTGTTCTTTTTTCAGCCTGGATGATGTAGCTCCACAGGTTATCGTAGGAGATTACGTCTCTTTGTACATTCCAACTGCGTATTCACAAATCCTACGACACACAACATACACACAGCTCCGATTACGGCATTCTCCATTCTCTAGTTGTTGACAATGTTGAAACTGATACATTATGACGTCGCAGTTGACGTCGGTTTTGGTTGTTCATTGACAACGGATTTTGGGTGCGTGAAAACGCAATCTTTTAAAAACGGGTTTCAAAGTGCACGTTTTTGACAACTGTTTCCGCGTAAACAACAAAATCACGAAATTCTCGTATTACGTGTCTGAGTCTATTTTCAGCCAGTTTTCGCAGATCAGTCTGGATGGGGATCATTTTGACAACAGGTGTCATCTGTATGTTGAAAACTCAAAGGTAAAACTTGTCCATTTTAAGCATATTGTTGTCATTTAAACGTACCCTAAGTTCCTATAACTACCTGGCTAGGAAGCCCCTACTGCTAGCTGATTTCTATGGTTACTCATTGCTTCATTAATTGTGTTCACCTGAGTCTTGTTTGGTTCCTCATTTAGCTCTGCATTTAAGCCCTCCAGTTGGTTCTTCTGTTTGTCTTGTGGGGAGTAGGGGGAAATCACAATAAATTACAGTTCTTTTTTGGTAAAGGCTGATGTCATAAAAGTGAGTAATATATAAAATCTAGGTTATTGTGCATAATTATTTCAGAGCAGATGACCAGACACTTCAGATTTACATTTTGTCCTAATTAGGCATACCAGGATAATGGGACAAGGAATAAATTCTGTCTCTTCTATTTAAGTTTTTCGTCCTAACCAGCTGTGAAAAGAAACGTGACAAGATGTGTAAGGGGCGTTCACAATTAAATCAATGGAGGTCACTAATGACCTCTAATGTTTCAGGTGGTGGATCAAGTTCAATGTTGTCACTGCACATCGTGTCACTGCACATTTTTATTAAAACTCTTGCTCAACTTTGTCACATTGCCAAAGGTGCGCTGTCATTCATGTCGCCTGAAATGACTAACTGTGATTGAAAAATAAATGACTTGCAGTCGCTTTGTTTCTGCATACTGCGGTCAGTATGAATGCTTCTGTAGACAATCCCTGGCTTTCTATTCCTGTCATGATGTACAAAGTGGAATCTCATTGGTCCAAATGTTCTCCTGCATAGCTGTAAAATGCAGCATTTTGTTATTGGTTGTGGTGTTGCATTCAAGAAACATTAGCAATCCAGAGAAAAGGCAACTTGTATGGCAAGAGCTGTGTAAAGATTCAAGATTCTTGAAGATTCAAGAAGAACAACATTTGGGTTATTATAAAAGATTTAGACAGAATTAGATTTTGGGTGAACTATTTATTTAATAACGATTGTAATGTGGAAAGCTGGACATAATCAAAAACAAATTGCTGCAATGTTCAGTGGTACTGAGAAAGAAAGAAAGGAAAGGAAGGAGAAGGAAGGAAGGAAGGAAGGAAGGAAGAGAAGGAAGGAAGAAAGGAAGAAAAGGAAGAAAGAAAGAAAGAAAGGAAGAAAGAAAAGGAAAAGAAAAGGAAGAAAGAAAGAGGAAGAAAGGAAGGAAGAAAGGAAGGAAAGAAAGGAAGAAAAGGAAGGAAGAAAGGAAGAAAGAAAGGGAAGAAAGGAAGAAAGGAAGGAAGGAAGGAGGAAGAAAGGAAGGAAGAAAGAAAGAAAGAAGAAGAAAGAAAAGGAAGAAAGGAAGAAAGAAAGGAAAGAAAGAAAGAAGAAAGAAAGAAAGAAAGAAAGGAAGAAAGGAAGAAAGAAAGGAAGGAAGAAGAAAGAGAAGAAAGAAAGGAAGAAAGAAAGAAAGAAAGAAGAAGAAAGGAAAGAAGGAAAGAAAGAAAGAAAGAAAGAAAGAAAGAAAGAAAGAAAGAAAGAAAGAAAGAAAGAAAGAAAGAAAGAAAGAAAGAAAGAAAGAAAGAAAGAAAGAAAGAAAGAAAGAAAGAAGAAAGAAAGCTATTTTGGGCTTCAAAATGTGCTTTATATTGATTGGCCACAGCCTTCAGCAAGGGACACATTGAATTGAATGTGAAAAAATGTGTAAATCAAAGAAAGACTGTAGACACCAGAAATGAACTTTATCTCAAATTGATTTATCTTTTGTTGACCATCTCTTATCGATACCTAATCAATAAGTCTTTTCTGTCTTTATGAGTTGGCCTAATATTCCTTGTGGACCTTAGTGAGCAAACCAAACAACCAACCAAGACAATGGTTTTGATTCATCTGATATCTACAGATCTTGTTCTTACAACAGCTGACTGTAGGGACTGCCATCATGATGTCTTCTTACAATGGAAAATGTTCTGGTTTCCATTTCACTGAGGAGATGTGCACCCTCCCTTATCGGCTATCCTGATAGCCCTAGGTCATGATGGCCCAGTGACCACGTCCTGAGCACAGACCAGTACAACAAGTAGGACTAGTTTGTATAAACTCACTTTGATCTTGATTTACTACCTTTCCTAGAAAATTGCTATCTTTATCATACTACAAACATGTGATAGAGCTGTCACATGTCTGTAATGTCATATGTAGCACATGTGGCGTTTTCCTCACTCTGCATGTTGGTGTGTTCCTGTCTCTGTCTTGACTCCTTCCTTTTTATCTGATGATTGGTTAAATTGTCCCACCTGTTTTCCTTGTTACCCTCCTTGTTCGCACCCCTATTTGGTCTCCCTGTGTTTGTAGTCCTGTGCTGATTTTGTTATGTTATCATGTTGACCAATAACTGATTTATTCTGTCTGTTTTTGCATTTATATTTACTTTTAAATCCTGCACTTCCTCTATACTTTCTACAATTCAGCCGTTACAAGAGCAGATTCTACACTGCTCTCTTAAAAATAAAGGTTTCAAAAGAGGCCTTTACAGAGATGCCAAAGAAGAACCATTTTTTGTTTCCCAAAGAACATTTTAGTGAACAGTTTTAAAAAAAACCTATTTTTTTCTCTAGTGTGAAGAAAGAACCCACTAGCTTTTTTTCCCCACTAGAAAGAACTTTTTTTTTGCAATGCAATGATTCACCATTTTTGAAAAAAAAAAAAAAAAAAAAAAAAATACAACAACAGTATTGAGTCTATAAAACACTTAAAAAAATTAAGCACAACAAGTATCGGTAAGAACATCGTTAAACAACATACACACTGGGACATTTGACTGCACATCACTTGACATTATTGATACTGCTTGCAATCTTAATACAATGCTATGGGACATCAATAAAGCCTGTAGCCCTCAATCGGGTCATGGGGTCTATATGACCCCAATCCATTTTTACTTAACAGAACAAAAAAAGGTTCCCTTCATCTCAGTGGAATAAGATTTTTTGACTTTTCATACATTATATTACACTTCTGGTCTTCGGGGTCAATATGACCCAACATTGAAATGAATAGGAAATGTAAAAAAAAAAAAAAAAAAAAAAAAATATATATATATATATATATATATATATATATATATATATATATATATATATATATATATATATATATATATATATATATATATATATATATATATATATATATATATATATTTTTTTTTTTTTCTAAAAAGAAAAAAAAGAAATCTGGCATAAATCTGAACATTTTTACACAGAAATGAAGGCCTAGTACTAGAGCATAAATGCAATGTATCATAAAAATAACATTTCATATGCTAATGCTAAAGCTAATGGTGTAGTTGAGGAATTGTTTGGTATATGGATACAAAAGTACTTTATATCTCCAAAAACACAGCATTAATGAATAGATGAGAAGTTAAAAAAATATATATTCTTTGTATGATTAAAAATGTATACTTTTTGTACAATTACTCAATCAATTGTCGGGGTCATATAGACCCCGAAGCCCAGAAGTGTAAACTGGAAACGAAGACCATTTGAAGGTTAAATAAAAGGATTATTGGGTCATTTGCCTTGTCATACAATAAAAGAGCCTGCTCAGCGACAGGAAATAAAAATAAACAGAAGAAAAAGTGCCTATCTTATACAACACCAAGGTGGAAGACTTGCGCTTCGGAGCGAAAACAAGTTTTGGAAAACAATTAAATATATAAATAACACTTTTTATTAGCCCACTCAAAGTGTTTATTACAAATAAATTACTGAATGCCAAATATGAATAAATGTATATGAACAAAAAATTGTGTTGCATTTACAATCCTGTGAAACAGGGGTGCTGCTGCACCCACAGCACCCCTACTTCCCACACCCCTGCCTAGGCCGAGAAATTCAGGTTCCCTCTTGAAAAGAAACTCGCGCTGCGTTAAAGCGTTTGGGGAACGCCTCAGCGTGACTGATGACTGAAACACTGTGTAAACACGACAATCACATTGGCCGGCGTCAGCCATGATGTCATTCTCTAACGCAGGGTGTTCAAACTCTGGTCCTGGAGAGCCACTGTCCTGCAGAGTTTAAGTTCCAACTTGCTTCTACACATCTGCTTGTAAGTTTTTAGCATGCCTAATGACCTTCAACAGCTAATCAAGACCTTGATTAGCTGTTTGTTTAATTGGGGTTTGAACTAAACTCTGCAGGACAGTGGACCTCCAAGACAGAGTTTGGACACCACTGCTCTAGTGCTACCAAGAAGTATAAAAGGGGCGCCCAGAGAACATGTCATCTCCGTTCCCCTCTTTGAAGGATGGGTTTCCCTTACGGTGTGCTGGAATTACTACACCATACCTCCGGCCTTAGAGCCCCATGCAGGCAACCCGGCCCTGCTGCAAGTAGAGTTGGTTAAGGGGTCACTCTCTAAATGGCTGAGAGTTCATCTGGCCCTTCGGCTCTCGGGCTCTGAGCTGGATTTATCTGAACATAGTTGTTTTTCTCACAAATAGAAATCTAGTTTAAGACCACTTGGGTGTGAGCATGGCAGGCCTCCTCTTCTTCAAGATTTCCTGCTGACGTCTCTGCTCCCTATAGCCCTGTTGAAACGCCATACGTCTTTGATTTCAAGACGGTGGTCAGATCACCTTCCTTTAGGATGGTGTCATGTGGTCATATTAGAGCCTCCATGAGGCAGTTTTTCCAGGAAACGTCGACAGTACTCCCCTAGTTAGCAGGAGTTTAGGCCTTTCACTTCCTTAGCTCTGTGTTGTGCATAGCTCTTGTGGTAGTCGAGCTAGCTGTCCTAACTGTATGTGTCAGGCCTCCTCTCCCTCGAGAGTCATCCCTCTTAGGCCACCATGCATTTCAGCTAGCTAAGTAGAGCGAGAAAAGGGTTATTCCTCATATCACGAGTAGCTCATAGAGCCGTCGCTCCCTTAGCTCGGCATTGATGTTTTGGAAACCTTGGTGCCATAGATGTCCTCTAACATGTGTCAGGCCTCCTCTCCTTCAAGAGTCATCCTCCTGAGGCGTCCATGCAAACAGCTTTAAAAGTAGTAGTACAGAAAAGGGCATTCTCAATAAAGGAGAGTTGTTCTTAGGCCTTCACTGTCCAAGCTCTGCACAAAAAAAAAAAAAAAAACACCACATTGGTGTAAGTGTGGCAGGCCTCCTCTACACTTAGGGCTCTATCTTGCACCCGGCACAAATGTCTTTATGGACTGACGCATTCATCATTCTATTTTGCACTGTGTAAGCGGGCTTTTTCTTCTTCACAGATGCACGTTGGTAAACAAGGAAATGAAGTTGCGCTCCCTGGCGGATCGGCGCAAAAGGAGGCGTGTTTGGCGCAAACAATCCCTGGTGCTATTTTACACTTCCAGAAAACAATTATTATGGCCAAGCATGCACGTTTAAAATAGCATCTGAATGTACGCGCATATGCGTCACTGACTTTTGACCAGTTTTTTTCTGGTCAGTGGTGCGTTGCGTGTACATTCAGATGCTATTTTAAGCGGCTGCATGCTTGGCAATAATGCAAAATGTGAACAACGCGCATACACTGTAGAATCTCTCATCAAACACAGATGCATTTTACTTTTTGCAAATGATACATTATTATAAGGAAGAATATGGAAATCATTGGTTGTGTCCATGACAATGGGAAAATAGGCATAAAGCTTACACATTTACCCGAAATTATTATATGCATGTTTAACCGAAGCTGATTTGGTGGGTTTGTCCCATCCCCAATGTCCCAAACCACACCATATATAATGAAGCTACTCCAGACCAACCCCTTTTAACATTTGCGCCAGGCACAAGAGGCATTTATTCCCACTGGGGAAAATAGCAACAGCACCGGGATCGCCCACAAGTTACTTGCGCTTTACGCTTTAGAATAGGGCCCAGAGAGTCATCCTGCTGAGGCCTCCTCATCCCATAAGCTTTGTGTAGGTTCTAATGTCTCTGGCTAGAGACTGTGGTTGAGTATGCCTGAAACAGGTTGTTGGCTTCAGCGAGTAAGCATGATAGCCTCCATCGTATGCGGGTCTGACACTTTGTAGAAATAGGTTGTACAAACGTAGGACTCGTGTCTCTATCATGGACTCATTTGGTGTGCATTTTTGCTCTGAATTCACTCTTACATTTTAACATATTGTGAGTTGGGACTTAACTATTTCTCTAAGTCCACTTTCAGTCCCATTCAAAATATGTCATGATTATTACTGTATGTTAACATTTCTTTAAATTGTTTTTTTGATTGAAACGTCCAATGATTGCTGACTTTTCTTGTGCACAACTGCGTATGACTTGAGACTATAATGTTTGTGGCACACAAATGCAGCAGGACCCAGGTCAGATGTGATGTGGAGCCCCCAAGCTCAACTATGTATTGAAAATGTCTGCCTTATCATCCCTAATTCAGTTTGCATATAAGAGCCATACAGAATTTGTGTGCAGTAATGTTATGTAAAAGAGCACTTACTGATTGTAATAATTGTAAGTCATATTTATAATGAAATTACCTTTACACCACTATGTGGCCTTTTTACCATTACAGTGTACATGACTCCATGGTATATTTGGTTTACTGTTTGAGTATGGTGCCAATTTTATTGTTACCACCAAATATTTTACATATTCTTGAAGATATATTGGTAACACTTTACAATAAGGTTCATTAGTTACTACATTAGTTAACATTAACAAAGAATGAACAACACTTCATCAGCATTTGTTAATATTTGGTAATGTTAATTTCAACATTTACTAATACTTTATTAAAATCTTGTTAACATAGTCTAATGCACTGTGAACTAACATGAACATGCTAGATTTGTATTAACTAACGTTAACAAAGTAATAACAAATACAGTAACAAATGGTTAGTTAATGTTAGTTAATGCATGAACTAATGTTTAATAAACGAACCTTATTGTAAAGTGTTACCGAATATCTTTAAGTCTGCGTTTGAGACCCAACCTTCAGGTTATTCTAACCTCTCTTGGTCTCGGTTTTGTAATTTGGACTTGACTGTCTTTGGTCTTTGACTGGACTCAACTTCTTTGGTCTTGTTCTCGACTTGACTCAACCCTCTATGCTTGTTCTTAACTCTACTCGCAACCTCTATCGGTCTTGTGCTTTAGCTCTCTTTGCGTCTTGGTCTTCAGACTTTGAATTTTAACCTTTATGGGTCTTTGGTCTCACTTCGGATTCAGACTTCTTTGGTCTTGGTTTCTAGACCTTTGGACCTCTCTGGTCTGGCTCTCGACTTGCGACTTTACTCTTTGGTCTCGGTTCTTGACTCGGATCATCATCTTTGGTCTTGTTCTTCGCAGTTTCTGACTCAACCCTCTATGGTCTCGCTCTCTAGCCTTGGACTCTACTCTCTTTGGTCTCGGTCTCGACTTTGGACTCGAACCTCTATGGTTCGGTCTCGACTCTCGGTACTCGAACCTCTCATTGTCTCGGTCTCGACTTTGGACTCCAGAACCTCACTGATGGTCTGAACTCTTGCACTCGGTTGTAACCTCTATGGTTCTCGGTCTCCGACTCGGACTCGAACCTCTATGGTCTCGGTCTCGACTCGGATTCGAACCTCTACTGGTCTCGGTTCTTAGCAACTACTCTGGTACTTCGAACCTCTACTGGTCTACGGTCTTAACTCTTGGACTCCAACCTCTATGGTCTCGGTTTGACTCCGGACTCAACCTCTACTGGTTACTCTGATTCTGAGCTCCGGATTCTGATGTCTTTGGTCTCCGGATCTCGACTCTGATTTTAACCTCTATGGTCTCGGTCTCAGAGCTCAACTTCTAACCTCTTTGGTCTCGAACTCGACTCGGACTCGAACCTCAATGGTCTCGGTCTCGACCTCGGATCTCAAACCTCCATGGTCTCTGTAGTCTCAACTGCGGACCTCTATGGTCTCGGTCTCGACTCCGGACTCGACTGTCTTCCTGGTCTCTACTTTAATTCTAACCTTTATGGTCTCAACTTAGATTTTAACTGTCTTTGGTCTTGGTCTCTACTCCGAGACTCGAACCTCATGGTCTCGGCCTCGACTCTAGACTCGGAGTGAGCTGGTCTCGACTACAACACTGCATGGCACCCTTTAGCGTCTATATAAGCACGCAGAACCCAAGGCATCATATAGGTGACTGGCATCCTTAAGCGTCTATATGAGTCTGCAGACTATACCCCAGACCTAAACATACCCATAACAGTGTGTGTCATATTGATGCTAAAGGGTGCCATGTGCGTAGTATTTCAATCAAATGTCATATGGCGTCAGCTATATGACGCCATAGGATGAGAAATGTGTTGGTCCATTTATAGGATATATTGAAAAAAGATAAAAAAATAAAAAAATAAAAACACACAAGGAAAGCTTCTCTTTGGTTCCATTTAGGAAGACTTGAGAAAACTCAGGAGCTAAAATTCACAACCACGGTTACAGACTGAACGATACAAAACAATGAACTGAGGAAGCTCAGGCGTAAATACAAATGAGTGACAGGTGAACGTAATTAGTAACTAAAGGAACTAACTGACACACACAAACCAAATCACAATGAACAAAACATAATCAGGACAGCTACAGCTTCTTATCAGTTTAAAAATATATCAGACCCATGGCCTTTAGGGTATTTTAAGTTCTTCATACTAGCAGAATAAATGTAGAGTACAGAGTCAAATTGGAGTCTTTGAGGCAGAAAGGACACTGAGACTTACAAGGCTGGATTCTTCCCAGATGTCATGTTTGTGGGTGAAAGTACACTGAGCAAGTCAAAGTGTAACTCATTAACCACAAAGGCATGCTGGTTCAGAGGATTCGAATACAAGCAAGGTACTGAATACATTACCCCTTTACAGTGCTAGCATCTGAGTCTCTTTTAAAGGGTTAGTTCACCTTAAAAAATTAAAATTATGTCATGACTCACCCTCATGTCATCTTCAAGCCCGTAAGACCTCAATCTATCTTCGAAACACAGTTTAAAGGTCCCGTTCTTCGTGATCGATGATGAAGACCTGAGGGTCGAAACGTTGCTTTTTAATAATTATTTTCAGTGCGTGGACTTCACACTTCTTTATCCCGTTCTTCGTGATCCCATGTTTCAAACTTTAGTTAGTGTGTAATGTTGTTTTTTAGAGTATAAATAATGTCTGTAAAATTGTAAATCTCAAAGTTCAATTGCCAAGCGAGATATTTTATTTAACAGAAGTAGCCTACATCGAACAGCCCGTTTCAGACGACACCCCTCTACTTCCTTCTTTAATGATGTCAATAGAACAGTTTTTTGACTAACGTCCGCCACAGGAATCCTCCCTCAACTTGTGCACTTCTTATAACTTACTGTGTTTACTCAGCTCTTACAGTGATTTTCTGAAGTAAAACTGACGCTTCATCTTTTGTGTGATGT
>JAQIUQ010004136.1:0-20289 GCA_030378365.1 Hybognathus amarus
ACACTTCCTTTCCCTTTTTTATTAGAAGATAAACCTGGGGATACAAAGTCAGGCTCCAGGGAAGATTGATTCATTCAAACAGTGCGTTCCTAAAAGGGAGTCGCTGAAGATCAGCTCCAGCCGTGTCCCAGATCAAGGTTTATCTCGAGAGACTCAAGCAGTAGCTGAAGTCAGCGGCCAAGACCGGGTCAGACATGGATCGCATCAGCATGAGCAGAATCTGGGTCAAATGGAAGTTCGTGAAGGGAGATGATGGGAGATGAGAGGACGCTCAGGGTGGGAGGAAAAGCAGTTAACCACGTTTTGAACCCGAACAGCCGCGCATGGTTAGGACAGCACATGGTGATGTTGACATAAGTGTGTGTGCATTTGCCTGGGTGGTTGTGCATGCTGCAAATCGTGGGGTTCAAGAGTTTGAACACCGTTCAGTACAATTTGCTGTTCTACGCCAGAGGCCACTGGAAGGGTGGGACAGGCACCCAAGAAAACACATAACCAAAATCACATGAGCCAGTGTGTTTCATTATCTGTTTGGCAATCTCATCCAACTTACATCCAAGCAATATTACACACTGGGATTTAATCTTATGTTAATGGTTTAAAATGGTACAAGAACGTATTTGCGCATCTACATGTCCCTCTATGGGGTTTTGTTACGGTCAGTAGAAAAGTACGGATAAAATGAGGGATATTCACTGATTGTTCCCAATTTGACTTCATCTTGTGCAATCTACCCTTCACCCCGTTACGCCGATTCCCTTCTTTTCTACTCCCACAATCCCTTCAATAAATCCCAATACTCAAATACAGATGGCCCAAAAACCAGGAGGTCTCATTCACCAATCACCTAGAGGCCTAAGAGGTGGGCTAATGGAAGAGTTGCAACAAATACCAGTGTTTTTCTCATTTACTACATACACAACAGTTCAAAAGTTTGCGGTCAGTAAGTTTTTTTCAAATATACATTTTCAATGTTTATAAAGATAATTATTGCCAAAATGTATACAGTTATTTTATGTATAGTCCTTTTCAGGACAAATGCTCCAAATCTATTTATATTGCTCTGCATGGTCATGAAACCATTTTACTTCACTTCAGATAAGTAAAATTAAATGTCTAAATTGGCTGTGGAGTGTGTCAAAAACAGAAACGGCGTGTCACTTCACAGAAATGGGGCTCCCTATGTAGTGCACTGTGATAGTGCACAAGAGAGTGATTTGAGATACAACTATTTATGAAAAATGCGAGCATGCATTGCTTTATGTCTTCATATAGACCTTATTCAGAGCAGCGCCATGACAGGTATGAAAGTGAGGCTGTGAGGGATAGACTTACCGTGTTTCCAATGGCATCCGCTGAAAAAATCTGAATAAAGCTCCTAGATTACTTACAATTTTCCACAGCTTACACTGTCGGCAGTTTTTTGTCAACTGAAATTTCTTGGAAAGATATTATTTTAGTGTTTAATGAGCAGAACAAATCCGAAACACATTCAAATAACAGTACAGCCCATTGAGAAGAGATGCATGTCTATCCCTCACAGCCTCGCTTTCATTCTCATTAAAAATCAAAGATGGCGCTGCCGTGAATAAGGCGTATAGGGTACAAATATATACATCCCTGTTTTTAGAATGCAAAAATATGCAAAAAAATCAAGCTAAATGCCAAAAACCGAAATGGAAAAAAGAATAAATGTTGAATAACAATGAATAACACTGTTATTTATTAAATTAAAAACAATCCAATGAATGATAACACATTGTACTAAAGGGAAAGACACAAACTAATAGATGTGTATGCCCTTTGACAAACAAAGCAGATGATCAGACTCAGAAAGTAGACCAGCAGAGAGTTCAAACCAAACAGTCCCATCATTTATATTGGACCGGTGGAAACTCACCAAGTTCCGGAGCTTCAGGAGCCAACAGTTTGTTCAAACTATGGACAAGGGCACAGGCTGATGAGGAGGGGGAAAAGGGACAAAGTGGAAACGAAGGCTGGGCTGGGGCAACTGGAAGCAGACACAGCAACAGAACAAACGGGTATCTCTGATTACAACTCATGGTGTCCACATGCATTTGCTCATGTCACACAGCGAATGCATTAAAACCTGCTGGTAGAATACACATCTACCTCAGTCCTGCCTACCTGGATGAATACACATATTGTTTCATTGTCCAACTTCTCCTCTTCAACCTACGTCAGAGACAAAATTAACTTTCCAAAAACCAATGTTATTGAAGTAACTTTGAAACTCTAGCTTTCCAAGCTACACGCTACTCATAACTGAACATGATTCAATTACAGTAAAGCTTTTCTTGAGAAAAAGTAAATGAAGTCCCAGAAAAAAAGCAGCCACATAGAAAATTACATTAAAGCTGGGAAACAATATCAATCTTAAAATATAAAACTACATGATTATATCATGATTAATCTTTTTTTTTAAGTATATTCAAGTGTACACTTGTCACACAACAAAAAATGAGGGTTTATGAACTCTAACTTGAACAAAATGCATAGAATGCATCTTAAAATTGCATTTTTCTTAAAAATAGAATGTGTCTTAACTAGCTGGAAACATCAACAGCATTTAACTCAATATTTCAGATTATAAAAAAAAAAGACCTAAATGTCACACTTCTGCAAAGCGACTCAAATAGGTGAACCGTTTCTGGAATCATTTAACTTAAACTGCCAGAACAAAAAGAAGAATAGATCAAATTTCCAATATTTTTCAAAAGCTGGGCTAACTTTGTACTACTGAAAAATGTTAATTTAGTCGTTTCGCTACATTTGTATTCTTGAAAGTGTTGGGGTGTAAGTAAAAAAGTTCACACAGTAAAAAGAAAACATATGTTATAGCACACCATCACATGCACACACACGCATGGCTTTGGCCTTTTTCAAGGAGGAATATTTGAACCCTTCAGTGACATCTTTTTGGCTACTTTTGCTCTCCACTGTTTCTTAATTAGTAGCAGAAACAGATCTGAGAAGAGTGGAGAACTTTCTGCAGAAAATGTGATGTTGAAGACAGCAAAGTTATCCTTAATGGTGTTGAATGTTCTAGGTGGTGGCTTACTGGCCAAATGTCTATGACAGTGACACAACCACTTTGACTCCAAGTTGTCCTAACAACTAGGGCTGAACGAACGGTATTCCGGTACTAGGGTAGCATTGGGATACTAGAGCTTTAAAATACTGGCAATGTCATTGTATATTTTTAAATTGTAGTATCGGCAATACAGTAGTACCATGAGGAATGTTGTATGTGTGGTAGGTACAATATTTAAAATAGAGCCCGACCGGTAAAGGATTTTGAAGGCCGATACCAATACAAATATTTGTTGGTTTAAAAATACGATATTTTATATATTGACCGAAATATATATATAGTATATTATATACACTTCTTTTTTTTTCAGAAACGCGCAACAAAACATTAACAGATTTACCTAACATTAGTTATTTGTAGTTTTTTATGAGTTTTAACTAAAATAATATAATGCATTTTAAAAGAAACTCGTTTCTTTTATTGTCACAACAAAACAGACTGATTATAGTGGCATTAGCTAGCTTTGTGGTTGGCTAGTTTATGATGAGCCATAATTTAGCAATGGATAACGTCATACTGCAAAGTGTAAAACATACATTTTCAATATAACAGGCAAGGAGAGAATGATACGTCTCATTGCTATAACTGTCACGCACTATTAAAGAAATACTTCAGTGACATTGTCAAAAGTTAAAAGGACAGTCAGTCAACTACACTGTAACAACGTGACGTAATTATTACTAGCTAATACCGGTTCACTCTCGGCTTATTTAACAGCAGCAAAACTGGACATAATAGTCACAAATGTTGTCATGCTTATTTGAGTTAAGAGAACTGATGTGGATGTTCTTTTAATTGTTATTCAAGCAATGTATGTCTCGTGACCAACTCAACGAGCCGTTGCCAACAGGGACAGTATAGAGTGCCCTCTGGTGAACAAACTATACAACTCACACTCATGACATGGTTGAAACGTGTTTCGTCCGTTTTTATTTTATTTTTGAAATATTCATTTTTCGGCCATTATAACTGCCGATACCGATAGTTTGGAAAATGCCTAATATCGGCCGATAATATAGGCCTGCCAATAAATCGGTTTGGCTCTAATTTAAAATTTAATTAACAGCATTCAAAAGCCTCATTACTTTTGTTTGTGATTTGCTGGATCAAGGATTTTAAAAATTATAAATAAATAAACTATTATTTTAAATTAGGTTACCTCACATATCAAGGTGTTTCTAGACAGTAGAAATCCTGGATCTTCCATTGAAGGAAAAAAGCAATAGTTGAAGTAGTAAATTAAAAAGAAATATCTAGATTTAAGTTGTTTGAGCTTGTAATGTAATTGTAATGCTTATTTTAAATTGGCCAACTTCTCAATAATATAATGGTACCAAGATATTCTCTCCATTGTAAGTCTGTGTTTTTTTAGGATGAGTTGCAAGAAAATATGGGAAAACTTATTGATACGGAAAAGCCCTAAACGTAGTATGTATGGGCAAGCAAGTATGTGCAACAGTGATGCCTGCCTTAGAAACCACCTCCAATGGATCTTCGTTCAATATCATCTATTATGACCAGTTGTATTCTTCTGTGAAAAGAACAAGAAAGAAAGCAAAGAAAAATATGTCAAAGAGAAAAGAAAAAAGTGAGGCCAGATTTTATGGTGCTTGGGAGATCTTAATGTCTACTTGGCGTTTCATATTCTAATGCACTCCTCACCCCATCTTGGTCTAATAACTGTAGAAAGAAAGCAGAGGACTTTTCTGCATTCCAACGAAAATCCACTCAATTTCTCTCATATGTGTTCCCTGAGTCTTCTCCGTGTCTCCGTGCACTGTCCTTGAAGCAGCGTCCATACACTGTGTTCCTAGACTCCTCTGGCATAAACAGAAGCGACCTAAAAAGATCTTTGATTCAGAACAGATTTGGTAGCTCTCTTTCCTCCAGACTAGATGGTCAGAGATAAGATGAAAGGAAAAATGTGGAAAAAGCACATTAAACTACCCGAAGAACAAGGCCTTTGTCCTTCCTTCTGAGACCTCAAGTTGAAACCCAGCTGTGACCATAAGGTCAGAGGTGAGGCACATGAGGCAGCTGTCAAAGAATAGTTCAGACACACCTCCAGGCATTATTCAGACACGAGCGCTCTCTCAAACACAAGCACACACACCTGTTTCATGGCAGTCTCTCCCGATCTTATCCGAATGCTTGCGGATGCTCTCCAGGAAGTCTTTGAGGTCAGACATGGAGACGTCCCTGATGTGCGTGCGCAGGCGTGGGATATTCTCTGCCATGATGGTGCAGAAACGATATGATCCCGCTTGGGGCAAACAGCTCTCCTCCAACTGTTCCAGGGTTCGTAAAGCTGGATAGCTATCTGCGTAGCATACGACAGGGTCAGGAATGATGGATACAGGAAATGTTGCATATATATGCTACTTCAAAAAACCTTCCCAGTATTAATGAGCACAAATGCAGGGCTCAACAATAAGGTTTTATTTCTGTTGGCCCACTTGAGACAGAACTTCAGACTCTTGCTTACAAGTCATCATTTGCAATCACCACAAAGCAACAACTTTTCATAATAGCTTTTTTCATTTTTATACACATAAATTAAACATTTTCAATTTTTTATTTTTATGTCAAACTGGAGGGCAAATGACAAGTCTCGTCAACTGACCCAAAATTCTCGAAGCTCTACCCAGGAAATTATTATTGATGAGCCTAGCACATGCAGTACGTGTTTTAACCTTTCGTTAAAGACTTAGTTCTCAGCATGATAACAATTTAACCCAATCAAGATGATCTCAGAGATGAGCAATGCTCATCACACACACACACACACACACTCTCTGAATACAGCATCACAGTCACGCAACATTACACAGCAGACCCGACACCGGAGAGAGTCTCTCTGGCCGACCCTGCCGCTACCTCCAGGCTAATGGCAAAACCAAGCACACGAGAAGACTGGGAAACAGCGGAGAGCAGAGATAAATAAACTAAAAAAGTTGCAGGCCCATGCCGAACATCAGGTCACACAGAGGACACGACAAGACAAAACCAATACTTCAAAAAGTTTAAAGTGGCAGTTTAGGTGGACTGTTTTTTTCAGGTGTTTCCACAAGATCCTACTGTAAAGGAACACCCTTTCTAAAATCTAAAATATAAAGGTAGCTATATTTTCTTTGTATTAAAAAAAATAAATTAACAGTGCTAAATTAACTAAAATTAAATGTATTGAGGCAAATTATAAACTTTTTCTGAAAATATTATTTATTAAGTGTATATCTTTACTAGCCAGCGAGTGACTAGACTAAATGTATTAACAGTCCTATCATATTTTGTCAAATCTTTTTCAGAAGCTCTTTTACGTCCCCCTGAGGGTTGTGATGTGCTTGAATATAAGAGCTGTGTGCTCATGAGATGAAATCCTGTATCGTTTTCACCAAATTCCCTCTCTCTCCCTCCACCTTCCTGTCAGGACGCACTGTCCTTGACTATAAAAACAAAAAGCCCATAAATAACAAAATTGCCTGATAATGTTGAGATTTGGGATGGTTCAATGTATGCAGCTGCTAAAGCTAAGAAAATCCAGTCCAAATGTGTCCTCTGTGTCTCTGAGTCCTGACAGCTGCCAAATGCTGCTTTGAACATCTCAGACATCTGAAAATCCTCTTTCTCTCTGTCTGGTCACAGTCACATCTGGCTGGATGAGATACTCCAGTGGTCCAGTGATCAAGGGCCTGTTTAAATCATCAACACCTTGCTCTGTCTTCCCAGCCGAGAATGTCCTGTTCTCAAATGTACTTTAAGTAAAGGTGTTAAAATATTGTGGGTACTAGACAGTCCTTGTGCATTTAAAGCCCCACGTGAATACGTTTATCTCTACTGCCACCTAGTGCTCATCTGGTGGTGTTGATTTGCAAAAAAAAGGCATCTGAATAAACTTCATACCTTTTAGTCCTCATCTGTTCCTGCAGTTTGGTGTACATCTCCAACACTGCAAGAATTGTGGGAAAAGAGTCAAGAGCACAGCATGTGAGTTTCCAAGGACTTAAAAAACATACACTACATGTCAAAAGTTTAGGATGGGTATGAAAAAACATTTGATCAAATTTGATTTGATCAAAAATACAATAAAAACATAATATTGTTAAATTTTGTTATATTGTTTTCTGTTTTAATATATTTCCAAAAATGTATATTAATATACAATCCTATCCTGCAGCCATTACTCAATTCTTCAGTATCACACCTTCCTTCAGAAATCATTCTAATATGCTGATTTGGTGCTTCAGGAAACATTTCTGCTTGTGCTGCTTAAAATTATCTGGTAAACTCTTTTTCAAGACTCTTTAACCCCTTTTCCAACAAAGCATTTTGAGAGCCGGTTCGGAGCCGGTGCCTGCGCACAAACCAGTTCTTTGTGTTGACAGCCAAAGAGTCGGTTCTCGGCCAGGAAAACTGATTCCAAAGCGGCACCAACTCTTTGCTGGACTAGAACCGTTCTTTTACCACGTCATGCTTACGTCGGGGCTGGGGCGGGTTTAGATGTGTTCTAAACATCTTTTCTGACCATAATATAGGATCGAAAAGCCAGGAGAAACATTTGCAGAAACACGATGTACAGTCTGCCTTTGTAATTGCTTGAAGTTGGCACAAACATATCTTTTTTCTTTTTTATTGAAAGTATTATAAGCAAAGAAGAAAACAGTCACAATATAGAACAAATAAATGGAAAGAAAAAAAACACATAACTAATCAGAGAAGATTACATATCAAAAGAAAAGATTAAAAGTAGGGCTGTCAAATGATTAATCGCGATTAATCACATCCAAAATAAAAGTTTGTGTTTACATAATATATGTGGGTGCAGTGTGTATAATTATTTTGTGTTCTTTTGAGAACTTTCTATTCATCAAAGAATCCTGAAATAAAAATGTAAAAAACTGTTTTCAACATGGATAATAATCATACATGTTTTTGGAGCATAAAATCATCATATTAAGTGATTTGTGAAGGATCACAGTGACACTAAAGACTGGAGTAATGATGCTGAAAATTCAGCTTTTTTTCAGAGGAATAAATTACATTTTAATATATATTAACATAAAAGTCATTTAAAATTGTCATAATATTTCACAATATTACTGTTTTTTGTGTATTTTTTAATCAAAAAATTGCAGCCTTGGTGAGCAGAAGAGACTTCTTTTAAAAACATAAAAATCTTACCGATCTTAAACTTTTGACCGGTAGTGTATACAAGCATGAGTGTGCATTTATATATATAAAATAATGATACACAGTGCACCCACATATATTATGTAAACACAAACTTTTATTTTGGATGCGATTAATCGCAATTAATCGTTTGACAGCCCTAATTAAAAGACTTACATATTTCAATTGTTTTTAAAGCCTTCTTGGTACACGAGTTAGAGATAATCCCAAAGTAATGTTGTACTTGCAAGCGTTTCTAGCTAAGACGTATGGCGACGTACACAGTGACGTATTAACGTTGCCCTGGGCGCTCTAGTCAGTGGAAAAACAAACAGGTTCTGAAAAGGTTTGTAAGTCGAACCAACTCCGAACCAACTTTGAACCAGCACCAGTTCCGAACCAGTCCTTTTTAGTGGAAATGGGGTATCTGATGAATAGAAAGTTCAAAAGAATTTTGAACTTGTAATTGAGCATTTATTTGAGCATTTTATTAAGTATTTTATTAAGCATTTATTTGAAATGGATATGAAAGAGTTCAGATGCAAAAGCCTCTAAATGTCATTTGAAATTTTCTTCTAAAATGACCATTTTTATCAAGCTTGAATATTTAAGTTCAGTAATTTCCCTTAAATGACAATTAATAGGTAATCTTCATTGTCATTTAAGTGAAATTACTGAACTTAAATATACAAGCTTGATTAAAATGGTCATTTTAGAAGAAAATTTCAAATGGCATTTAGAGGCTTTTGCATCTGAACTCTTCATATCTTTAGTAACGTTATAAATATATCCACTTTCACTGACCCCAAGCGGTTGAATGTGTAAATCAAATATTTAACATTGAAAAAGCTCAGGCTGAGGCCTGATGTTTCTACCTGGTAAGCAGTGTGTGAGTTTGTCAATGGTGGTGGCGATATTCCTCTGCTGCAGACGGCACTGTCTCAGTTCATCCATTGACGTCAGGAGCTACAGGGGAGGTAACCACTGATTTCAGTCATTCTAGTTAATGTTACATGTTCTGAATCAAAGACTAAACAAAGCAAAAAGGATACACACCCCTTGCCATCATTTTGTAGCTTCTGATTGGTCTCAGTCACCTGACCCTGAGGAAGATAATACAACCAATAATATGAGGGATTAAAACGAAAGAATGTTTGTTGAACAATACAGAAACTCTGAATTTTTCCTCTTTCTGCACCTTGAGTTTCTGGGCTTCCCCGCGCACTTTGAGCAGCTCAGTAATGGAGTCCACAAAGCCCTGGAAGTGATGGTTGCACATCTTCTCAATTTCACGAGTCGTGGTTTGTCAAGATTCCAAACCCTCCAGTTTCTCCATGAAAGTCCATGTTCCTGTCCATCATAAACAGACCTTCCAGGAAAACAAGGAAAACATAAAAGAACTGTCCCAAAATAACATTACATAAAAAACATGTAGGCTACATCAGGGTTTCTCAACCTTTTGCCTACTGCGACCCACTTTTTTTGTATGCCAGTCATATGACCCACTAAGGTGGGAAATAAATCAATAAATGAAATTCCTCATTAATCTAGGCTACACCGTAGGCCTATGCTTATTATAATCAATGATAATCACGAAAACACAAACATTTTCAATAATTAGGCAGACTATGAGGCAAACAATTTTTTTACTCACGTTATTGTCATAGCCTACTTGAGACTGTCGCTCTGAAATGATCATATCCAGACGGATGATTTTGGAAAGTGTGACTCGTATTGTCGCACACAAATAACTGTTGTCAGCCAAATTCCTGCTTTTTGTTTTCATTGCAATCACTGTTGAAAATCCCGACTCACAAAGATAGAGCTAAATGGCAAGATAAACTTTGTTGCACAATCTGCGAGTTGTGAAATATTAATTTCCTTTCAATACAATTTAAATTATATTCGGATCGAGGTGTTTACATGAAGGCTTTTTAGTCCAGATTGAGCCATTTAGTTTTGTGAAGCCCAATATTTTGGCTGTGCCGATTAACACAGAGAAAGTCTTCACAACCCACTATAGAGCGAACAATCGACCCACTAGTGGGTCCTGAACCCACTGGTTGAGAAACACTGGGCTACATTACAATGATGCTAAATACAAAATACTATATTAATAAACAGAAAATATTGTCAAAAGGTATATGAAGTGCTTCGTTGATATTTAGTAGTTTTGAGCTTATCTAATACAATAAACAGTTTTAAAACTGAGATGTCCTTTCTGATAAAGTGAAGGGAATACAAATGTAATCTCTATAAAACATTCAATCCTTCTTCAATGTTACTAATGCTAGGTGTTTGCCACAAGGTGGCAGTAGAAGATATGAAATAAAAAACTGCTCGAGAAGCTCAACTTATAAATGGATTTCTTTTTCAAAGCAAATGACAAACGGGGGAGTTATTTCAAAATAAATGCAATATTTTCCCATGCTCAGCTCTGCCAAATACAAAAAAAAAACATTGGAAACGACACTGAAAATGTATTTTCAAAAGTTGTACACCTAGTAGCAACATTTCATTTTGCGTAAAGTATGGCATCTACCATACCAACTAATGCCCAGAACAAGTGACAATAAAACACAATTCAATTTGATTTGATTCAATTACATTCTAGTGTTCCACTCAGCAGTTTTACCTCTAGCGAGCAAGCCAATGTGACAATACTTTTTGTATATATAGAAATTTTAAATTAGTAAGGGAAGCATGTTTGGGGTGAATCAGGACTTGGCAGGGTGAGCCCGCCCCCTCATAAACATCTAATCTACAGACTAATTCAGGATCAGGAGTCAGGACACAGCAGCACATGGCTTCACCTGAGCACAGCCTTCCTGTGCCTCAGGAAATGTCCTCTTTCCATTAGCACAGTCTTGACGTCACTCATAGCTTCTTCCAAAAACAATCATGCACAGTAAACACCTCAAATCCAGGACTGCAAGGTGAAAGAAGCACTTCCCAACCTGAAATTAGGATTTTTATCTGTAGTAAGAGGAAGATGCTGGAAGGAAACGCGAGACGTGAACAGGAAAAAGTGAACACTACGACAGACAAATGAGCGGACATGCTCAAATTAGTCACGCAATGCCTAATATACTCTCCTCAACATTTAAACATTTAGAGTATTTATAAGGGAACATAAATAATTTATCATAAACACTTTCCATAAAAAAATAATAACTGTCAGTGTCAATATTGATTTCAGGATTTCGAGAAGGACGTTCGAGCAGATTCAAACTTGCACAATGACTCCATACTTGATGTTGGAGTCATTGTGCAAGTTTGAATCTCGCTCGAGGTCTTTTCCTGATTCTGTTCCCACTTTTTCTCCTATTGCTTAAACTGCTTTATGAAATAAAGGCAAATAAAAAAACTTTAATGACATTTAGCTGTTAATGAATGTTTAAAGATAAAAAAAAATCATGTCTACTGTAATTATCATTGAAGTAAGAGCCATCTTCACTAAACTGTGTTGCACAACTCCCCAAAGCTAAAGCCACAAAAACAAGCTGAACAAATTGTAAAAAGCACAGCTGCAGTGGTCCATCTGTGTGAAACTCTGCAGCATCTGGCTCAAGACTCTTCCTTACGAATAATTCAAACTTTAAAAAGGTCAAAATAACATTTGTGTGCATTAAGAATATCTCACTTACTCTATGAATGTAATGATTCTACCTGTTTTACAGCATGGGCCAACCATAAAGTAATCTTACTTGATTAACTGTCACTTTTGGCTCTCACAGTCAAAGGTACTATTTGCAAACATACTGACAGTTCCCAAAACTGAAATGTGATAACCTCTTTGAGAATAAAAAATGGTGCCTGATTTCCCAATACTCCCTAGACTAAAGAAGCAGATAAAGGGTGGGTGAGTGAGTGAGTGAATAAGAGAGAGAGATATGTTTTCATGTTTTCACCCAAACACTCTAACATTTAAAACATGTAAATATTTTAATTATGAGAATTAATTATGCGACAGAAAGCCTGTGCTACAGATTGCCGTGAACACACTCAGGACTGTTTGCAGAGGCTGTGGATTGCAGGTAGTAATAATGTTGTAAATAATGTTGTAAATAATGTTCAGTTTCTTGCACAGACTGATCGTTTTGCTTCATAAGACCTCAATGTATCTTCAGGGGCCACGGGTATACATTTTGTTTTGCCTGTATATGTTTTTGGACTCTCAATGTGACACAGTGACAGTAGCCATTGACTTGCATTATACCACGTTTTCAGCTAAAATAAAAACTTTTTTACTTATAAAACCTTATCTACTGAAGAAAAAAAGTCTCCTACATACTGGATGGCCAAAGTAAATTAGTTAATTAAGCAAATTTTAATTTTTGGGTGAACTGTTCTGGGGCTTGTTTCAGAAAAGAGGTTAAGTGAAAACTCTGAGTATGTTAACCCTGAAATGAGAGAAACTCTGGGTTTTCCGTTTCAGAAAGGGGGGTATATCAAACCTGAGAAAGCAGAGTAAGTCAAGCCCGTTTCTGAAAGAGAGGTAACTTATACTCAGAGTCAGTTACCATGGTAACTTACTCTGTGAACCTAACCTGGTCGGGAGCAGGTTTTCTTCAGTAAACCCAGAGTTTCTTGCGGTCTCCTCCCCTTTTTTAAAGAGGAAGAGCTGTTTAAACACCAACTATAATAGTAAAATGTACTTACACATTCTTTAAGGAATATATATTGTTTGTCCATGGTTTAATTGACTAAATCTGTTTTGCAGCACTTTGTCAAAAAATAAAAGGATTAAAACGTTTGCTAAACTTTTATTTGATTACCACCGTTTTTGATAATATATTTCTATTAAATCATTAAAAAAATTGGAATAAAAAACATTTAATAGAACTCAATTATTTTTCAAACATAATTTAATAAGTTATTAATGATAAAAAATAAGATGATAATCTTATTCATAATCAATTATTGAAGTTAGTTGATTAGATATGTTTTATTGAACAAATGTTTAATTTATTTAACTGTCATTTTAACTGATGATAATAATAACCGTAATTTAATAATGCAGTTTATACATTTAATAATTGTTTAATACCATAAACAGCGATATTTTCTGAGACGATTCTCATACTGTGAAACTCTGCCCACATGGGGGAGTCCCCCACCCACCCCCCGCTGTTAAACAAGTTACTCAGCAACTTTTACTCATGTTTTAAATTTAACTACTTTTTACTTGAGTAGATTTTTAGACCGGTATTTTTGCTTTTACTTAAGTAAAAATGTATCGAAGTAATAGTAGCCTACTTTAGGTTGAATAACATTCTTCCAGTTTCACCTCTGATATTATAACAGTAAGTTACTCTAAAATAGTTATGAATTATTAACAACAAATTACATCTTCAACTGTGTTGTTAGATTAATGTAATAATTACTATCTCTAGAAAGTATTGGTCTACATATTACTAAATCCTATATCAACCTCAACCACTTGATTAATACAAGGAGGAGAGACAAGAAACTGCACTTTTAATGCTTTCAAATTAACAATATACAATTGCATGAATTATTCTTGAATTGATCAAAGTGTGTAGAGGGAGAAGGTTACATAAAAAATATACCTTTTAAAAATGTATGTTAAATCCACTATTGTTTTATACTGAATTGTCTATAGTTTATGCAGTAGCATATTTAATGTAATTGCATCATATTTTATTTTAAATTGCAGAAGAATTAAGAGTAATCCCTTTAATTAAATTACAATATTTAGATTACTTGGTAATTAATTACACCCAACACCTCTTTTTGTCTGGCGCTGTTGCCATGGTGACTCATAATATCTGTGCTCCATTGATAATGGCTTTTTATAGTTGTGGTGCACGTGCTTAACTCAGAGTCGGTCAACTCAGAGTTGATTGAACTAACTCATTTCAGCTGTTCTGTAACCGAAAACTCAGAGTTTCCCATCTCAGGGTAAGTCAACTCAGAGTTGGTTGAACCTCCTTATTGAAACGGGCCCCTGAAGTCTGACGAATGACAACATTGCTTTGAGCAGTGTGTATGTGTTGACCTGTTACACAGCATTCCCATTCAGCAACATTTCCTCTGCAAACTGTCGTCACCCTTAATCAACTTAAGGGAAACCTATGCTTATGTGTGCAATGATGTCATATCCTGTTGGCTGAATTAAATCTAGAGATAGCTCAATGGCAGCTGGGAAACAGAATGGATCGGAAATAGAGCAGAGGTTCTAAACTTAGAAGCCACACCAAACACACGTTAGCACTTCACAGCAACAATAGCAGCACACTTTTCTGTCTATGATGTCATAGCATACCGATCTAAACTTACTGCACCAGGTAGTTCAACAGTTAAAACAATGGCTGATATGACTAGAATATTACAAGTTATTTCATTCCACGATAATGGCATATATCACAATTCATTATTTCTGCCAGACTAAAGGTTAAAACAGAACAATAAAAACAGAACAAAGATACTCAGGAAATGAATAGGCCTCAGTGATGCAAGTTTTTTTTTTGGGGGGGGGCAGAATGGGACAAAAATCTAGCCTGATGTTCAACCAGACTCGTACGTACATTTCATTTGTACATAGAGTCTGGCCCCCTCCATTGAGAAACGTTTCCTTCCTTGTAGGCGGGTTCACTGTTAAAGTTCAAAACTATTGGATCTGCCCAGAGTCACTCAGGATCTGCCATAGCCAATCGCTAACGTGTGGTCGATAAGTGACGTAATCATGCGACGAAACGGCTGGAAACAGCAAGTCCGAATATCAGAGGATTATGTTTACAATAGGATTTCAGTCAACGAGACCTGCAGGTTTTGTTAATCTAGGAACAACTATTAATTCGAAATGTATATTTGACACGAAGTACAGCGATTTATTCATTCAACGGTCGTATTCATTCAGCCGTGTCTAAATCATTACAAATATGCAGAAGCCACTGCGGTCATTTCTGATCTGCCACAAATGCTGTAACAGTTACACTGAATGATCTGTATATGTGTAATAAATAACAACTTTTCATATAACGTCTTATTGTTTCTTAATTAGCTTAATTATGGTCTTCAAAGTATGTGTTTGTACCATAGACTGTGGTTTGTACATTTTTATATGGCTTTTTTTTTATTAAAACAAATTAACCATCTAAAACTGAAAATATGGTCTTCAAAGTATGGGTTTTCACATTTTTATTTATGACAATTATTTTAAAAAAATTACAACCAATTTGTATGATTTACAACATGTAAAACTGACACCAACCTCCTGCGCGAGTAGACAAAGGGGCTCAAAGTGTTCTATTCATCACAAGAATCCGTAAATTTACTGTTGGGAATATGAGCTGACATGACTCCTGAGTGCATATTCAACAACAGTTTAGCAGCCAGGACTCAGGGCTTCCGAACACCAGGCTACAGCGTCCGTTCAAAATGTCACGGTCATCGTGCACACCGAGCGCTGCCCAGCACAAACTTCCAACCTTTCTGCCTCCTTCACTTGATCCTCCGTTAGTGCAACAAGAGGTGAGACGATAACAATCCGGCTTTAAATTCTGTATATTCGGCAGTTTCTTTTCCAACAACGGACCGAATAGCATTTCTCACGTCTTTCTCCGCTGCCAAACTCAAACTGACGCGCGCTACATCAACGTCATCGTTCTCAGCCACTCCCTCTATTCGCTGATTGGTCCTACAAAAAATTGATTTCTGGAAACCTAAGGCTATGGAGCGATCCCAGACGTAGTACTGAAGGAAAATGAAATTGAGCGGAAGTGCGTAGGAGGGCGCAGCCAGGCTAACAAAAATCTGTATTTAGGTCAAAAATACAGAACAGAAATTGAATAAACACAGTCACGTATTTGTGAGCTTGGCAGCAGGAATCTCTTAAGTGAGATTGAGAATTTTAAAGCTTACAGGCTTACGTACATCAACAGATACGATTCTCTCAAGTCTGCATTCGATGTATCCTCGATATCAAGAACACATCTGGGTACTTCCATGAGTCCTCTGTACTTGTGTACTTGAGTATTGAAATTGAACTTCCAACGGACGCGAGATTGTTTCTCACATATTGAGAAACAGCCGAATCTGCTTAACACCACACAAAAAAGCACAAGGTTTTGTTTTGTTCAAAGCGAGTCACACACTTAGTTATGAATCCTTTCATTATAACCAACAAAATGTAAAAACGATGTAAATAAGAGATTCATTGTACAATTAAGACAGATTTTGTTGTAACAGTATTTGCAGAATTCAGTAAGCTTGTGCTTTAGATATTGAAAGCCTTAGTGATTATAAAGGGAGGCTTTTCCCTTGATTTCTGTTTATTACCCATTCACAATCTGAATACAAGTTTAGATGTTCATGCAGCACACAGCAAAGTTTCTGGACTGACAATGTATTTAAATGGGACAACATTTTTTAAAGTACATTCAAGAGTTTTTCCTCTGGAACCAAAATTGGTACAGCAATGCAACGTTTTACTGGTACAGTCTACTGAAATTTTGGTAGCATGACAATTGACAACCTTATCAACATAGACAACAGCAGGAATATTAGGCCACTTTAAAGCTGCAATACCTAAGATTGGCATGTCGCTGAGAGGGCGTGACATTCAAAACAACAACAACGGCTTTGCTTGATGACGACGTGGAGGAACGCGGAATGATGGGAACTGTTGTTTTCAACCCCACCGTGGATAAATCAGTCAGACGGGAATCGAAAATTAGTTGTCGTGGATGAGGTAAAGTTCGATTTCTATAAATGTTGCCTTTAATGACATGCTTGTTTTTCATTAAACTGAAATAGCCGCAAGAAAAGTCAGGTTTAAAAGTAAATTAGTTATCACAGATGTTACTGTACGAGTCACTGGACGAAGCTATGGTGGAGAGGGTTTGAAGTCAAATCGTTGCTAATGGATCCTGCCTTCGCCCTATGCTGCAATATGCATTTAGTTTTGCATTCATTTACAGAAATCAGCTGCTTGAATGACAATTGCTGATGATGTTATTAGATTTTTCAGGTGATATTCTCAATTCATTCAGTTAACGGATGCTCTGAGGTAAAGTTTTCAGACTGCAGACTCAGCAACGATTGTATTTAATTGTACAGTACAATCATAACATAGAACAGACATTATCTTCCTTTCATGTCATTAAACATAACAATATTGCTGGCCATATACTGATGAGAAGTGCGCGTCCGGTGTGCGATACTGGACTTTGTCCTAGACGTGGCGCGGCTCTTCCGTCTGTGTGTGCAACCCCCTTTACAGCCAACAGTTCACATTCCGAGAATAATTGAAAGAATAATGCACCAGAATGTGCACCATTCCATTACAAATGCGCGAAAACAAGCTGACGTTTGTTGCTTGATAGACGCAAAAGCATATACTATAACTTCCGCATTTATCCAAGACTACACGTAGTACGAGCGGAAACCGAGGTAACGCCGATATGACGCGATCGACTGGCGACTCCCAGCTCACCCCTGCTCACACGCCCCGTTTCCTTGGTTAAAATCTCAATTTTCTCGCGATTTAAACATTGCTTGAAACATTTGGTATATTGTAAGTTATCATCTTAACTAAATATAGAACACTGGCCTTGTGATTTTGGGATATTTTAATGCAAAAATCTTAGGTATTCCACCTTTAAGATCCAATATATTCACACATCCAATTTTCTTCCAAATGTTCATGTTTACTTAGGAAATAACTCATATATTCATGAGTTATTGTATTTGACAATTTAAAGTTCATGTATTTGAAAATTTGAGCAGTAAGCCATGAAAAATAACTTACTTTCAGTATCTGATGCATTGTAACAGGCACACAGAAAACTGTATGTCAGAACAGTGACAAGTAAATTCACTTCCATGTTTGCAATGGCAAGGCTTAAAAGCACATGAAAATACATCATGAACGTATAACTGTCTGCAATAGAGACGATAATCCAAAATGTTTACTTTTCAAATTATTGGCTTATGTCTGCCTGCCTATATATGCCCATGACGGAAGGTTGGGGGTTGCCGAAGTTAGGAGATGTGGAGAAATTTTTTTATCATTGGTCACTAAAGCTGTCTGTCAGGGTGTGGGGTAGGGTTAGTTTCAGTTGTACCAATTCAACTTTCGACAAGCCTCCATTCAGCACTGCCAGGGTTAGGGTTGGGGAGCAGCTATCCCGGTCTCCAGTCCCATGACAGATTTAACATCAATCTCAGTCTCAGTGGTGATCTCTGGGTCAAAAAATGCAGGTAGTTTAAAAGAAAAAGTATATTCATACCTGCTATAAATAGGAACAAATTTTTTAACAAAGTTTTTAAATGATTCCAGAATTTCATCAATAATTATTAGGAATATAGGATTAATAGAAAATTATTTATGTATTGCATAAATCACCTAAAACATGGACTTACTGCAACACAATAACTGCAGTTCATGAGACATCTGAATGCGTCTACATTACAGGCAGTGAAAGCAAACACTGTCCTGGACAAAGTTTGGCCATCAGGTCATATCTTTATTGACCCTGGACTAGATCCTCCTCTGACAGCAAGGGCTGATTTCCATCTGGAGTTAACATGTAACATTAGAAGCTCTAAGAGAGGAAATAGTCTCAGTGCAGTACACTGGCTAAACACTGAAATCTGATCACTGTCAAACAGAGGGAAGAGTTTGCAGTCACTGCAGTTCATGACACTTAAATCACTGCCTCATGTCAATATACTCAAACAAATAGGGATGCACGATATATCGGCCACATTATCGGTATCGGACGATAAATGATCATTTTTAAAGTTATCGTTATCGGCCCAACAAGAACATTTAGCCGATATCTAAAAGCCGATAAATAATGTATTATTTCCTTCAGCTGAGGCACTTTAGATGTGCACTGTTCAACATGATGCTTTTAAATTGCTTGAAATATGATTGAAATCACTTTAAAAAGGAAAATCCAGTTAAAGTGCAAAATGTGCAGCGCAAGTCTGTCATATCGGCTACACAACATTAAAGTAAGAATATCATAATTGTGTTTGTACCTTGACTTTTAATGGGAGACTTTTTTATAATCAGGCTCTCAAAAAAATGGTCTAAAAATTTAGATTTATCCAGGGTTTCTGCAGGTTTTACAAAGTCAAATTTAAGACTTTTTAAGACCATTATGAATGAAATTTAAGACCTATATCACAGAAAAAGTACAAAGGAAACGAGTAACGAATCTCAAAATTATTCACAATTATTCAGTAATTTAATTTATTCAAACTGAACATTTTGGCGAAAATCAGTACAAGTGGTCCCATGATTTTGGAAATTTGTTGTTTCTGTTTCTATAAAATCCCCTATTCCAAAGCGTGTGAATGTAGGCTGTATTATCTTTCCCGCACCTGAAGGAAACATCGTTTGAAACAATGAATAAGAGACTGGTGTTCTTGTCGCCATGTGGAGAACCCAGAGCATCTCGAAACTAGCCAAACTATTAGTTTCGGCTCTGATCAAAAAGCAACATCCAAATCAACAAAATTGGATCCAAAATTCAGATATTTCAAGCTAAGTATTCGCTAGACTTCAACGTCCCCATAGTTGAATAAAATCCGTTTTATGTCTGTCTGTGGTATCTGAGATACCCGCCAATAACACAACTTCAAAACTGATTAGCTGGTGCATGTTGGTTGATTTTGTATTCGTAATACAGCGAATTAAGAACTACAACTACGTAATATAAATAAAAAACCCATTCCAAAGCGCTGCGGGAGCATTTCAATGAGATTTACATGGACATAGGAAAATTAAGACCCGTTTAAAAAGATTTAAGACCTAGAACACAATACTTCAGCAAATGTAAATTTGCCTTAAATTGTCATTTTGTAATTTTAGACTTTTTTAGACCCTGCAGAAACCCTGTTTATCGGCCAATATATCGGTTATCGGCTTTCAAATATAAAGAATTATCGGTTCTCGGGATCAGCCAAAATTGTCATATCGGTAGCTATCCCTACAAAAAAAAGCTTTCGTTTGATTAACCTTTTATGGTTTA
>JAQIUQ010004138.1:0-24017 GCA_030378365.1 Hybognathus amarus
ACATTATTACATAGGCAAGGCTATAAAATTGGCATTTATTTTCTCCAAATTCCATTTATTTTTCAAATTTTGCGTTTGTTAAATCTTTGCAAATTTTGCCTTTTTTGTGCTTCCATTTCGGGAAATTCATTTTTTTTTACCCTTTACTGTTATTTCGAGTTGTAAAAAGAGTGTGCTTTTATTCCATGATTGGAGAAATTAGGGTTACATAGGCTACAAAAATACAATAAAAATGTATCCATTTCGATATTATACGTTTTTGTTCGATACACTTTCTTCAACCCCCAATGAAATTTTACTGAAGGTCTTTTTACTGAAAACTCTTGACAAAAGAGCTAAGATGAAATAACATCATGCTAACCACTTCATATTAGCATGTTTATGGCTATTAATCTTCCATCCAACATTTACCCTTGATTATTTGAATACAACTTGGGCTTGAGGAGACAAATTATGAGCTCCTGAGAAATACTTACAGCTTTTGTGACTTAATCATATATCGCTTTGAGAGATTTCTGTCCTTTTTCAACATGGGGTTAATGTTACGTCAAGTGATTACCTCCACTCCAATAGGGCCTTTTGTAGTATATTTAACATCCCAGGAGAGGGAGAAAACAGGCAAGACAGATGAGCACATGTTTATACGTGAAGAGGCCGTAAACACATGTGAGATTTTGGTGTCTTGAGTTGATGGAAACTTAACATAACACACATGAGCTTATAAAGTTTATGTCTGAGCACCAGGCAATGTGTTTCTGAGGTGTGATAGAAAAAAAGATACAAAGGGAAGCACATCATGATCTAAAGATAATCAGGAGCATTGGACATCAGGAAAAGGTTAATGACAACTGAGTATCAAGTATCACCTTATAACTTTCATGTTTAATATGCCTTCAGTTCAAGTCATGTTGGAATGATCAAATTTGATCATATTGTGGATGAAGGATGTCAGTGGACTCAAAGTACCAAAAAGCATCCATGAAACGACATATAAGATAAGGAAAATTTATAAACCTCTCACTTAGAGGAAAAAACGTTCCACAGACAGTTGCAATGATTACATTTATCACTACCACATTGGGCATTTGGATTGTTCATGGGAGAGTGCTGCGCTAGGGAGTGCTGTATTTATCAACTGCTGAACTGACTATTCTGTCTATAAAAAAGACAACTTACATGTCATAAGCTTCATAATTGCTGTGCATTTTATTGATATCTAAACAGAAGCAGCATGCTATAGAAAGGAAACTTCAGAAAAGAGGAGAAAATGTAGCCTTCAAAAGTTCAAAAGTTTGGGGTCAGTAAGACATCATTTTGGCAGAAATTAATACTTTTATTTAGCAAAAAGATGCATTAAATTGACCAAAAGTGACAGCAAAGCCATTTATAATGTTACAAAAAAAAAAAAAAATTAAAAAATAATAATAATGTTACAAAAGATGTTTTTTTAAAGGAAGCACTGACTTTCTGGGTTTAGCTATTTTCACCATATTCCCATATTCCATATTCACCAAGTCCATACACACATACATGTAAATAGGAAGTTTGCCGATTTTCCCATTGGGATTATACTAGCTGTATCCATTTACATCCAGTCTTTGTGCTAAGCTAGGCTAGTGGTGGGTGTTTCCAGATAATTAACAGCACTCAGGAGATGAAAAAGCTATACATACTTATGTACATATACATATGTATATGTATATAATAGATACTATATACATACTTGCTTATACATACTATGGACTTATCTAACTCTGGGGATGATAAAACCAAAATTTAGAACTTTAAATGTTCTTTTGAACTCTGAATGCCATGATATATTTTGATAATAATAATATAAAAAAAATCTAACTAAAAAATGTTTCTTTAGCACACATTAAGTTGTTGAATACATTCAATTAGCTACTAACAGCTCAAAAGAAAATCAGTCATTGTTCAGCTGAGTTTAGTTTAGTGTTGATTCAATCAGTTTAATAATCATGTAAAGATTGTCAAATATTAAAAAGGGTTTAATTCAAATATTAAAGCAGCTCTGTAGAAATGGTGACTCATCATCAAGTCAGGTCAGTTCATAGTGTCAGTCTCTTCAATATTGCTGAATATTAGTCCAATTAACAAGCCAGAGGTGACATTTCAGGTCAAACATCAGTGACAGAATGAAAAAAAACCAGAACCATATTCGATGATGACTCCTCACCAAATAAACCAACATGTAGCATAAGAGACTTAAGAAAGAAAAAAAAAAGGCAAGGATATTTGTAAATCAAATGTTGAATTAATGTTGTGTTGACACCATATGGTCCTTCCTGTAACAGATAATGCAGCAGTAGCGGTATGTGCTTCTTTTGTTCATTATAGGTCACTACACTGAATGAACTGTTGCTTTTCCTGTAAGTATTTCACTGCTTGTTTGCACAGAATTGTGTTTATACATGTATAGTTGCAACCCATTTGTAACTTAACAGTAACACAATGCAAACTTTGTGCTACATAAGTATTTCAAAGAATTTCAAGAAAGAGATTGCAACAAATTTATGCAGAATAAAAAGAGTGTAACTTGTATTTAAAGACATTATCTAGTTTTTAATTATTATCTCAGGTGTGATCAGGCACGGCACAAGCAAGTCCCAGCACACACTGGGGCTGTGCGGTGAGTTCAAGAAGCACAACCTCCTTAGGCCTTTAAAATAAGCCCCTTAAATTATTATGAAACAGGCCGTGAAGAAAGGAATAGAGTTTAGTTTTTGCTCTCACTTATGAGTCATGTGCAGGGTGACACTCAGTAAAACAGTCAGAGCCTATAAAGCCACGGCGGCTTGAATCCGCTGTCTGATTTATAGGAACCTCCAAGGTTGCTATTGCAGGGGTCTGTCGAGTAATCCAGAGCACAATGTTGGTTTCAGTCACCAATCAACTCCTAGTTTGCAGGATGTGGACATATAGTTGACTGAAGCTACGCTGTATTCAAAGTTGATCAAAAGCTTGTAGTGAGATCACACGGTGGTCAGGGAGGGCCATAATGAAAGCCAGGCGCCCGTTTACCCAAAAATCAACTTTAAATGACAGCTTATGACATTTCGTCTTGTAGCGCGGTGCGTTTCGTTAAGGCTGTGTGAAACTTGGGAATCATCAGGTAGTAAATTAGGTAATTGCTATTTTTTTGCAAACTGCATAAGGCCTAATTGCATCATAGCAGCCTTCAATTAAATGACCTGGTTTTTAGACATTTTTCATATCATAGGTCGGATAATACCAGTTAGTTTGCCACGGAATTTTTACGCCACGCATCCAGATGTGTGGAAAGGGAGAGGCTCGGGGCCCGCGGGAGGTGAGGCGATTTAATAAGCATGTAGCCTGTGGGCCCGGATTAAGCCATTCACAACTCCAGGGTAGGATTTTGGCAGCACTCAGAATTGGCACATTTCTCATCAGTGTATGGCCAGATATTGTTAATGTGTTTAATGACATTATGATATGAAGATACGTCTGTTGATTGTACTGTACAATTAAAATGCAATTGCCCGCTGAAAAACCCAGTCTGAAACTTTACCTTTAGCCGGAATGAATGAACCACTGAAAAATCCAATAACATCAGCAATCAAAGCAGCTGATTTTTATAAATGAATTAAACTAAATATATATCATGTATAGGGTGAAGTTGGATTCATTGGAAACCACTTTGAGACAAAAAATAAATTCAGATAAAACTATGCAAATGGCGCCTCCGTGGTGGAGCAGGATTTTGAAAGTTGGTCCTGAGCTGTCGCGGGACTTGAGAATTTGCGAGGGCCTGTTGGTGTGTGTACACTCATAGAGAATACGTGTTCGTAATTTTAAGATGTGGTTTCTTTTTTTTGGCCTCCTTAGTAGTTGAGTTTGAGAGAATTTAATAATTGTTGGAAGTGTTGTTAATCAATTGATCCATATAAGGCGCTTTGGTCATATAAGGCCACTGTCATTTTTTTGAGAAAGTTAGTTTTTAGTGTTTGCCTTATAGTGTGTTTGAAATATAGTGGTATGGTGGGCATACCATAGAGTGACATATCTTAAAAGTTCAAAAGTAAAGCTGGGCTAAATCTTTAACTCTGTAAAAATAAATAAAAAATACTTTGATAAATTGGGAACACTAAATGGTGTATGAGCACATCAGACGACACATGAGGAATAAGTTGGTTGTTAACTATGAAACATTAGATCAGTGCAAACTAGCATGTTTGTGGGAGGGAACAAGAGACCACATATTAATAAAACAAAAGAGAAGCTGATGAATTTGCTCTTCAAAAAAGCATCAGAATAAGTATTGCCAGTCAGACAAGCAATGTCCTGGCTATGTCACTGTTAACGCGGCGATACCTGATGACTGCAATTGCGGTGGTGTGGATCTAGAAAATTATACCACCCCTTTGCGATTTTTACACCGAAAAAGAGCTTGTCTTTTAGATACTTAACTGTAAATCAAGGTATTCATCATACTACAATTCTGGCTGAGACAAATAAGAATATAAATATGTTATATTGTTTAAAATTTAAAATGTAATTGGACAATATTGGAAAAATAAAAAGAATAAACTTCCCTTTAAAAGTAAGAGCTCTTGTGGTTGATGTCAGACTGTGCAATTGACTGTCAAAAAAACCTGATCTTTGATTCAAACATCATTGCAAAATCCAAATCTTCTCATCACAGAAGAACTGGTGTCACAGAACACTGATGTCTATGGAAACCAAGGAGATCAATTTACCTTTTGAAAAAGAGCCACTGGCGCTTCAATACGATTGTATTTCCACTCATACATTATACCACCAGGTTTGAAGACTTACTGTCTAGTTTGTCATTGATCATATGCCTTGATTTCCAATTTGCCCAGGTCGAAAAAATTGGTTTTTAGAATGGTGCAGGGTTTTGTTTTCATTTGAGGTATTGGGATTGAATTACAAACCATTTTTGAACCTGGAGTATGGCTTAGCTAACATGGTCGAAATTCTTGAATGGTAGAATCCATAATTGCTCAGAATTGGTCACTTGTCGTCGCTGCTACACTTTTGTAGCCAGCTATCTGTCAACAAAACAAAAATTAGAAATTAAAAAGAATATACCGCGATACACTCACACCAATAAAAATCATCGAGTTAAATAACTAATGGGTTTTGATCATATCCAAAAATTGGCCATTATCAGCCTAAGGTTGGAAATGAAACTGGTTGGTACCACGGAGCCCAGATTGGAGTGGACGGAGTCGGCTAATTGATTAGAACCATTTGGCTCAATGGCTACAAAACTAATGGCGAAAAATGTATTCAAACTGATTTGCGCTCGGTACTAAAAACAAGTATTCGTCATCGAATCATTCTTCTCATTCCAAACCGATTTTAATGTATTATATAATTTTTTTTTTAAAGACTGCAACTAGGGCCTGTCAAAAAAATCAGCATATATTCAACCATTTTTCATATTTAACGATTTTTCAATTATTGCGCATTACATCAATAACAGGAATACTACAAAAAGACATACTACTTGTATAGGCAGCTTTATTTAATTTTAAACATATTTAACAACATATTACTGACACAAAACACTTAAAAACAAAGTAACCAAAGACTGTAATCTCACTCTTGAACCAATAGGCTTATATTTAGTTAGTTTGTAGCAACCAACATTTAGTCAGAACTTTCAGTAATTTATATCATTTTGTTTAGTTGTCTGTTCACAACTTTGCGGGGAATAGGACGTGGGAAAGGAGTAGAGATAACGTTGTGGAGAAGACATTCTTCTTGTCAGACTCAGAGTTGACGGAAATATATGTTATCGGTTTAGAAAACAATCTCTGTGGATTACAATGAAGGAAAGTTTACCTATCCCAAGAGACACACTAAACACTCATTTAATTCACAAAAGATGAAGGTATGCTCTCGTCTTCGGCAGCCAATACTTTTCAGTTGAATCGGACAATACAATAATCAACAAAGATGTCTGAATGCAAAATTGTGAGGATGAAAATGATAGTACATTTTCATCAATTTGTATTTAACTTTCACAGCTAACCATTGTCAGCTATAACCAAGGTGGATTAAACCATATCCAGCTGGATGTTAAGTAGAGCCAAAAGCCACGTAGTGGTTACTGTAAACTGTAATCAAGACCCGTGAACAAAATAGGCCTTAACACAAAAAGAAAAAATCTGTTTCTCTCTTGACGCAAGGACTTTCTATATTTCGCAATATCTCAATTCAATTGTTTTTCATATACGGCCGGGTTTATTGAGGAACTGCTGCTTCATTTCTTTATTTATTGACTTTTAATGAGATAATTGATACTTTTGTTGACGGATAAAGGCTTATTATAGTCTCCTCACTTATTCTGCATTCTGTGTTGAAAACAACTTTTTAGCCCAAGTCTTTTGGATTGAATTTGCAGGCAATGTAGAGCCACACTGGGCCACATATATACAGATTATAATTATTATACAGGCAATATAGCCTGTGGTCTCTAATGAAATTCTCTCATTTGGCCATATTGCCAATAGGTCAAATGTGTTAAGTTGTCGCATGTGTGTTTGCAATTACGTTCGTTAGAGAGAGGAAACACCAAAAACTATGTTGTCATATTTCATCCTGATGACAAACATCATTTCAGGGGTTGCCGTAAAGAGGACTACAACAGAAAAGAACAATAGAGCAACAGAGACCGCTTTTGGTTCCCTGCAGGTCTACACAATGCTCTTATCGTATGTTCAGACCAGATCTGGAAAGAAAGGAGAAGGAGAAGAAAGACACCAGCCTTTTTTTTAAAGCCTGATTCCTACTTATGCCACCTACAGACTCGGTCCGTTGCTTGCCGTTAGATTTGCATGGCCGGGTTTGTGGAGGAACTGAAAATTGTCCTTTTGGCAAGACGAAGTAATACACTTCATTTTAATAACTTCGTAGACACTTTATAGAGTCAAATCAATTTAGATGGCATTTGCATTTTTGCATTTAGCTGATCGTGGGAATGTGTTTGCCAGGGCACCAAATATCAGCACAAATTCCACTTAATATTCATAAAATGAGTCACTGTTCAAAACTAACAAGAGAATAAAGACAGACACTCAAAAAGGACAATTTTCAAAAAAAAAAATTAAATGTTGTCATTATTTACACACTTTGAATTTCTTTTTCATGGAACATAAAAGAATTGTCTGCGTACCGCTTAGTGGTTTGCCGCCAAGCCGGCGGATTGGCTATTTTGGATTTGTGAAAAGACCAGGTGCAATGTTGAAAATAATTTGAGATGCCTGGATTGAATTTGTATCGCACTTTGGGAGGTGGGGTCTGGTCATATTTCAGACAAAACTAGTGGGCATCCGGTCGTGTCGAAAACACATATGTAAATTTTATCATTCCCAAAACACTAAAAAACTAAACGGCGTGGAGACGTCATAGGCTATATGCCATGTCATTTTTAGTCACATATGTATGAATGGCCGTGGTCGGTAACACATTATCATCACTTTAGATGATAGTGTAGTTGCCATTAATATGCAAATTGCCGCCTATTATTTGCAAATAAGTGAAAGTAAGTTGCAGATATTAACACAACCATCTTCATTAAAAGAAACAAAAACAAACCAGTTACTTAATTACTTCTCATCTTTGATTTTGAAATTAGCTGACTACCAATAAAATGCAGCAATATCTGTTGCTTTTAACTTAATTTGCGATTTTAGCATAAGTGGTGGAGTTGCAAGTTTTTTTTTGCAGCTTATCATTTTTGCAAAAACACATTCATGCTGAATGAATAACTAACGGAATTGTTTTTGATAAATTAGATTCGAAAAAACCATAAGGTGGCCAGGTGTAAACACCCCTTAAGAATGTTCTCTTTTGTATAAGGAAGATAGGACGCAGCTAAATTGTTTTTAAAACATTATAAAAGTTGCCCGTATGATGCATTAACTTATTAGGGTTGTATTGTTTGAGTTTGAAATTACACCCATTTTTTGATCCTTGTTCTAGGTTTGGTTTTTAATCAATTATGTTGTTGATTTCTTTTCAATTTTCTGAAATAAATATCCTTTTGTCACATGCTCCATTTTGCTTGAGATTTTGTTATTTTTAGAAATAGCTACACTTTGGGCTTGAATTTAGCTTATTATGTTTGACTTTGATGGTTATGCCAACACTTTTGGTAGATGCTTCTTTTGTTGTTTTCAGTGGTTCTTTGTGAATTTTTAACTGTGAATATTCAAAATAGGGGTATTTTTCAAATTTTAACCTTTGAAATATCACTTTTGGAAAAATAAAAAATCAACTTCCCCGTGTTTTGCAATTTTATTTTCAATTGATACCTAACCTGGATTTCACTATATTCAAACACAAAATTGTCAGAGTAGACATGATGTTGCACAAATTAAACAAAATTTAAATTCTAACATTAAAATGGGACCTACTTTAATTATTATCTAACTTGTGCCTCAATTGGTACATCTTCCAAAATGAAAACTAGCCTAACAGCCACATCTGTGACAAGCAATCGATACTGATCCTAAAAATACCTCATATTCTCCAATCAATACGAGCGAACATAAGGCACTTATGCACTCTGACCTCCTTTGATTTTTATCGATTTTTAAATTAAAAATACCGACTAACTCAATGCTTCGGGGTCTGAGAGTTAACATTATAGTCCGTTTTTATCATCTCAGCACGCGTTCCCTGCCATGCATAACGCACTAACTGACTATTTTCAGTCTGACATAGAGTAGATGGAAGACAGAATGTAAAATGGTTCTTTCACGTTTGCAGGCTCTCCAACCTCTCCCCTATATTCCCTCGGCTTGAACACCTGAAAGTGCTTGACGACTTTACCGGTGCCCTAACACCGCCTACTTCAGGACATTTTACACCACCGAAATCACATTATTAGTCTTTGATCGCTCACCATTAGAGAGATGAGCCATGAAATAGCATATATGCACTAGCTGGCAAGCTGAACCAGGTTCACGATGGAGGCTGATCTTCATCTGTAAGTTTCTAATATCAAGGCTGGTGGCAGGGGGATTTCATTTTCGGATTGGAATCACCTGGTGTTTCATTAGGGAGCAGAGTTGGAAGATTAATTAGAGAGACAGAAAGTTTTTTTTTTTATTGGGGTTTGCCCGCACGCAGCAAACACAGGTGATTTCACTCCCTTTCCTTATTCTGTGTCAGTATCGGCATTGCGCTATCCAGTGGTCATATTTCATTATTGCCTTTGTTTTTTATTTCACAAACATTATACTCTTTTGTTCATTGGTTGAATGAGGGAACCAAAGTTTTGCGTATTTAACAAACAGGTATTTTGTAGATATAGGCTAGCTGTTGTACACAAAGGTCTTGTTTGGTATGAAAGCTTATCCCTGTCTAAGGTGACTGCTTTAAGTGTGAAAACTACTAATAAAAGCTGCGAAGGGAACTTCCATCAAGAGTGAGTGAATTCTGTTACAGATAATTAGTTTCCAGTATTACTCTTCTAGTTTCAGTTCTATAATGTTTAGATCAGCACCAAGCAACAGGGTGTCCAACTTCAACCTGATCTAGGTCAATTTCTTAGGCAGTGGTCTGAGGTCCAAGGGTGAGTTCCCAATTCAGAGGCACATTAGTAGTAACAATACGTGTGTGTTGTGCATGTCTCCCCCTCCTTCTTCTTCTTTTAACACACATCCTTCTGGAAGATTATCAGATCAAGTTAGCAAGTCTACATGCATTTACATAGGCAACATGCATGGGCCGAAATTGGACACTATCCATTCCCCTCACCATTAAGCACTAAATGAGCGCCTTGCTTGGAGCTAGCTCATTTGGGATCTGCTGACTGTTTGAATTGAGGACATTGCCCAGGAAAGGATTAAAGGACAAGAAGAAGACCTGCTGGAAAGGAGAATGATTTGTTGCCACTGCAGCAAGGTAACAAGGGCTGATGTTGGAGTGAAAACCTAAACGGACTTGTCAGCTGACCTTGCAGGTTAAAATATTTGGCTTTTTCTTATTTCGTTTATAAAAATTCATCTACCAAAAATAGATTTTAAATTATCATTCATTTTATTTTAAAAATATATGAGGTAATCTATATAAAAAAATTGTAATGCCTTAACTCAGATTACACTCTTAGCCCACTTTGACAGAATTGGTCTTTATTAGGTGTTGCGGATTTAAAACCAAATGGTGTGGTTGGGTGTTTTTGACTCATATCGTGTCATATATCATTTTGTTGTTGATGTTTATTACATTATGACACAAAGACTAGCATGTTTAATTTTTTAAATTGGCTTGTTTATTTTACCGTTTGCCAGGTTGACCAATATAGCACAAAGTTTCCATACACAAACTTCAAATGACGAACCAAGAGATGATGGTGTGAAAACGTTAAACTAAAAGTAAAATATATAAGAACAATAGTTTCTCAAAATCTTTGAAGATTGAGGCCCACACGTCCTTCGAGGGGTTGTCAAGTTCTCACGCAATGGCCGTGAGACATGCAATTAAAACTAATCATACTGCTCACAGCTATACCATGTATTCTCACGCTAAAAAGACGCGTATATATAACATGTCCATTGTTGGGTTTTCTTCTTTTTTCTTTTTTTCTGCATGACAGCCATGTGCTGTTTCATTCATTGTCTACGTTTGTTTTTTGAAGTCACTCGCTATGAGTTTTTCGCCTCTGATTAATACATCACGTGCTCAAAAGACGGCATGCGATGATGGTCAATAAACAACGTGTAACCGCACATTGTCCACGACATGAATATATTTTTAGGATCAAATCGCGTAATTTACAGTGATGATTGAACAGACAAAAAATCGTGTAATTTAACGAGGCATAAGGTGTGTATAAAATCATTTAATGCACAGATAACTTTTTCATTATAGTTTTCATTTGAACACACTTATACATCATCTCTAGAAATATCATGCTGTGCCCACATACTTGTTCAGTGACTTTTTTTTATAATATAGCTTCGTCACTAATTGCTACATTATATTTCTCTGCAATGTGGTAACATGACTGGTTTTGAAAGTAATTAAACTCACAGCTTAATTGTTAATAGAAGGAAACGCTGAACAGACACAGGTAATTCACACATGCATCTCTTCTCTCTCTCTCTCCCTCTTTTCAAAGGGGTGTAAATTGGGAGTAGGTTGTACCTATGCTATCTCACGACCAATTCGTACGAATTCGTACAAATGATTAAAAAGTGGCTAATTCGTACTAATTTGTATGAACTCGTAAGAATTCGTATGATTTGTCTAAACCACGTGATGGTGGGTTTAGGGCGGGGTGGGGCGAATTGGTAAAATTCATACGAATTGGCCAATTCGTAAAATATGTAAGATTTAGCGAAAATCGCACTAATTCTACAACTTGACTTTATGAATTAGTGCGATTTTTGCTAAATCTTACATATTTTACGACTTGGCCAATTCGTACTGAATTCTTACAAATGACCTACACCTGACCCCGCCCTAAACCCACCCATCACGTGGGTTTGGACAAATCATACGAATTAGTGCGAGTGAGGTCATATGAATTAGTACGAATTAGCCACTTTTTAATCATTTGTACGAATTCGTACGAATTGGTCGTGAGATAGCATAGGTACAACCTACTCCGATTTACACCCCTTTGGAAAGAGGGGAGAGAGAGAGAGAAGAGATGCATGTGTGAATTACCTGTGTCTGTTCAGCGTTTCCTTCTATTAACAATTAAGCTGTGAGTTTAATTACTTCAAAACCAGTCATGTTACCCCTCGTTGCAGAGAAATATAATGTAGCAATTTAGTAACAAAGCTATATTATAAAAAAAGTCACTGGACAACAAGTTTCTGTGCTTTTGAATGTTCCTGTGTGGGCACAGCATGATCTTCAAGTGATGTATGAGTGTGTGTGTGCTTCAATGAAAACTGACTTCAATGAAAATGTTATCTGTGCATTAAATGATTTTATTGCACACCTTATGCCTGGTTCAGATTACACGTATTTTTTTGTCTGTTACGATAGTCACTGTGTCAGATTACGCGATTTTGAATCCTAAAATCTTGTCATGTCGTGGACAAGACACATGTCAGACTACACGTTGCTTCCTGACCAGTCATCGCATGCCGTCTTTTAACGGCGCGTGATGTCATGGAGAAGGCGAAACTAGTAGCGAGTGACTTCCGTAAACGACGTAAACAAACAATGAATGAAGCGGTGAGTGTTGTATTGGCTGTCCAGTGTTCAGAAAAAAGAAAAAAAAAGAAAGAAAACCCAACAATGGACATGTTCCTGGATTGCTCGGCATTGCCTTTTTAGCGTGAGAAATACATGGTGTGGCGTGTGAGCGTGTGGATTGGTTTAATTGCATGTCTCACGGCCATTGCGTGAGACTTGACAACCCTGCTCGAAGAGGACAGTATGGGCTGTCAATCTTCCAAAGAGAACTTGAGGAAACTATTGTTTTCTTATATATCTTTACTTTTAGTTTTAACGTTAGCACCATCGTCTCTTTCGTTTCGCCATTTTTGAAAGTTGTGTATGGAAAAGCTTGTGCTCCTGTTGGTCAACCTCATAGATGTGACGGAACCGTCGTGACGGCCGTTAAAAAAATTAAACATGCTAGTCTTTGTGTCGTGATGTCGTGAAGCATCGCAGACGCGACGTAGGTTGTCGCCACTATGACACTTTACGAGATGATATGATCGAATCTTACGTCCCGACGCCCGTTGTCGTTTACGAATCCCACGACACCCTACGTCAAACGGATTGTGTCAAAATCGGGCTAAAAACGTGTAATCTAAACTCAGGCATTACAATTTTTTTTATATCAGATTCCTCTCATATATATTTTAGAATAAATAAATAAATACATTTAAAATCTATTTTTGGTAGATAGATTTTTCATAAACAAAATAAGAAAAGCCAAATCTTAACCTGCGAGGTCAGGTCAATGAGCAAGTCATTTAGGTTTACGGCTCCGCATCAGCCTTTGTTTACCCTTGCTGCAGTGGCAACAAATCATTACGTTTCCACTAATCTCTTCTTGTCCTTTTTAATACCCTTTCCATAACGAGTGTGCCTCAATTAGAACAGGTCAGCATTGATCCGTGACTACCGCTCCGGCCAAGACGCTCCACTTTAGTGCTTAATGAGTCAGAGGAATGGATGGTGTGCCCGCTGCGGCGCTTGCATGCAGTATGTTGCCTATGTAAATGTACTTCATGTAGACTTGCTGACTTGATCTGAAATAATCTTCCCCAGGAAGGATGTTTGTTTAAGGAAGAAGAGGAGAAGAAGGAGGGGGAGACAGTGCACAACACACCCGTATTGTTGCTAATGTGTGCCTCTGAATTGGGAACTCACCCCCGATTTTTGGACTTCCTGTCCGAGGACCAGTCCTGAGGGAGTTGACCTAGATCAGGTTGAAGGCCTCCCTTTAATCAGGACACCCTGTTGCTTGGTGCTGATCTAAGTTTTCATTTATAGAACTGAAACTAGTGGAGTAATACTGGAGGCTAAATTATCTGTTAAACAGAATTCACTCACTCTTGATGGAAGTTCCCTTCGCAGCTTTTATTAGTAGTTTTCACACTTAAAGCAGTCACCTTAGAGAGGGATAAGCTCTTCGACCAATTAATCATGCTTTGTGTACAACAGCTAGCCTATAATGTACCAAAATACCTGTTTGCCTTCAGATGCAAGGGAAATTTTTGGTTCCCTCATTCAACCAATGGACAAAAGAGTATAATGTTTGTGGACGTAACAGAACGGCAATAATGGAGAACAGATGCCTGATCCCGCTGGATGCACATGGTTAGATGCCCAAACTGTTACCTGACACAGAATAAGAAGGAAAGGGACTGAAATCAGACCCCTCAAACTCCATTATGCTGTTTGTACTGCATCAGCATAATTTTCCGTGGAAGTGAAATTGGCTGTATCGACTTTCTGTTCTCTCTAATTAATCTTCCGCTCTGCTCCCTAACAAATGAACACCAGGTGATTCCCAATCCGAATGGAAATGCCCTGCCAGGCTGGATCAGAAACTTACAGATGAAGATGCACACTCCATCGTGAACCTGGTTCCACTTGCAGCTCATGCATATATGCTATTTTCATGGCTCATCTCTCTAATGGATAACGATGGACTAAATAATGTGATTTCCCTGTCAGTCCATGCTAAAATGTCCTGAAGTCCAGCAGTCCTTCAAACAGGCACGGTAAAGTCATCAAGCACTTTTCCCGGTGTTCAGCCAAGGGAAGGTGTGGGGGAGGGTTGGAGAGAGCCTGCAAAGTGAAAAACCATTTACATTCTGTCTTCCATCTACTTCTATGTCAGACTGAAATCATCAGTCTTGGTTTTTAGTGCGTTATGCATGGCAGGGGAACACGTGCCAGTTGGCGGCGTGAAAACGGACTATGATGTTAACTCTCAGACCCGAAGCATTGACTTAGTCAGTATTTTAAATTTAAAGAGTGGATAAAATAAAGGAGGTCAGAGTGCATAAGTGCCTTATGTTTCGCTCGTCCTGATTTGGAGGATGCCAGACAGGAAGGGCCTTACCTTTTAAGAAGTGCTAATTATGGATTGCTTGTCACAGATGTGGCTGTTTTTCATTAGGCCTAGTTTTTCATTTGAAGATGTCTGATTGAGGCACAAGTTGATAATTAAAGTAGGCATCCGTTAATGTTAGAATTTAAAATGATTTAAGAATTCTTGCTCAATCTTAACTCTGTGCAACATCATGTCTATCTGAACGGTTGTGTATTGAAGCTATTTGGAATATAGTGAATAGGGTTGGGTATCAAGAATCGAGAATCGATTGGAACCGGGACTAACTTTTTATTTTTCCCGGAATCGTTCAAAAGTTAAAATTTCGATTCCTAGTTTCGATATTCACAGTCGCGTCGAACCGGAAGAAGAAACCGCTGAACAACACCAATGAAGAAGCATCTACCGGAAGTGTTGGCATAACCGTGCGAGTCGAACATGAGTAGCTTACGTCGGCGGTCCGAAGTGTGGCTTCACTTTTCTAAAAATAACGAAATCTCGGCAAAATGCAACATGTGACAAAAGGAGTATTTTCTTCAGAAAGGAGTAAAAGAATCGGCATTGAGAATCGTTAGGAACCGGAATCGAAAACAAGGAATCGGAATCAGAATCGTTCAAATTCAAACGATACCCAACCCTAATAGTTAATGCATCATACAGGCAACTTTTATGATGTTTTAAAAAACAATTTTAGCTGGTCCCCTTCTACTTTCCTTATACAAAAGAGAGAACATTCTTTAAGGGGCTGTTTACACCTGGCCACTTCATGCGTTTTCTCAGATCGGATCTGATTTATCAAAACGATTCCATTTAGACCTGGTCGCATAAATGTGTTTTTGCAAATCGGATAACTCCGTGCCGATCCTTAACTCCCAGCTATGCAGATTTAATGGAGTGCACGTCACTGAAAGCAACAGATATTGCTGCATTTTATTGGTCATCAGCTAATTTCAAAATCAAAGACGGCAATAAGAGAGAGCGATCAACAACTGGTAAGATCATTTTGTTTTGTTTCTTTTAATGAAGATGGTTGTGTTAAGTATCTGCAACTTACTTTCACTTTTATTTGCGATAGATTGCAGCGTTGGCTTGATAGGCGCTCAGCTACTCATCTAAAGTGATGCGTGTCGCAGTAGCATCGTCATATCTGACTAAAATAACATGGCATATAGCCTATAACACGCTCTCACACGTTTATTTTTTAGTGTTTTTGGGAATAGTAAAATTTACATATGTGGTTTCAACAACCAGATGCATTTACACATGTCCAGTTTTGTCTGGAATGCGGCCCAGACCACCTCCTGAAGTGGTTTGAGCGAATCGGATTCAAATCCGTCTCGAATGTGTTTCGGGGGACATTTACACCTGGTCTTTTCACAATCCGATAGCTATTCCGATCACAGAAAACGCACGAAGTGGCCAGGTGTAGACGGTCCCTAAGACAACTCCTTTTGTGTTCCATGGAAGAAAGAAATTCAACTGTGTAAATAATGACAACATTTTCATTTTTTTTGGAAAACTGTCCTTTTAAGATGTCTGTCTTTGTCTCTTTGTTAGTTTGAACAGTGACTCGGTTTGAATGAATCTAGTGGAATTTGTGCTGATATTTGCATACAGCCAACGGACACATTCCACAATCCACTAAATGCAAAATCAGAATGCCAGCTCATTGCATCGAGTCTCGTCAACATCATCTCTTTGACTCTGTGGAGTGTCTCTGAGACAAGAAGTTATTAAAATGAGGAAGCATATTCTACTTGGTCTTGCCAAAAGGACAATTTCAGTTCCTCCACTCATTTAAACCCGGCCACTGTGAGAACGGAGTCCACGTCTCGCACAGCAACAGACCTGAGATCTGTAGGAATGTGCAACGTGAGTCAGGATCACAGGCTTTGGAGAGGGCTGGTGTCTTTTCTTTCTCCTTCTCCTTTCTTTCCAGATCTGCTGTGGTTCTGGACTAACAATAAGAGCATTGTGTAGACCTGCAGGACCAAAGCGGTCTCTGTTATTCTATTGTTCTTTTCTGCTTGGCCTGCTCACTCCTACTTTTCTCGCAACCCCTGAAATGATGTTTGTCAGTCAGGATGAAATATGACGCATTGGTTTTTGGTGTTTTCCTCTCCCTCCCCCTTAACCAGACATTTAATAATTGCAAACACATGACGTTTTAACACACGGTTGACCACACACTTTGGCAATATGGCATACTTAAATGAGAATTTCATTAGAGACCACAGGCTATATTGCCTGTATAATAATTATAATCTGTCTTGTATATCCACATGTCTTGGCTCTACATTGCCTGCAAATTCAATCCAAAATATAGAAAGACTTGGGCTGAAGAGTTGTTTTCAACACAGAATGCAGATATAAGTGAGGAGCTATAATAAGCCTTGTACATCAACAAAAGTATCTACAATTATCTACAATTTAAAAGTCAATAAATAAAGAATAAAGGGCAGCAGTTCCTCTAAATAAACCCGGCCTAAATGAAAAACAATTGAAATTGAGATATTGGATGTCTGAGAAGTCCCTTGGGTCAAGAGAGGAAACAGATTTTTTCTTTGTGTTAAGGCCTGCTTTGTTTCCTGCCTCTGTTAGGCAGGTTCTTGATTACAGTTACGGGCTGACCGCTACGTGGCTTTCTGGCTCACTTCCTTACTTGACATCCAGCTGGATACTGGTTTAATCCACCTTGGTTTATAGCTAACAATGGTTAGCTGTGGAGTTGAAATAGCAAATAATTGTTGGATTGTTTGAAGAATGAAATAGCCTATCATTTTCCATCCTCACATTTGCATTCAGACACTCTTGTTGATTATTGTATTGTGCGGTAGACTGGAAAAGTATTGGCTGCCAAAAATAAGACATCTACCTTCATCTTTTGTGAATTTATGGGCACAGGAATGATATTTAGGTGTGTCTCTATTCAGGATAATTAAACTTTTCCTTCATTGTAATACCACAGAGATTGTTTTCCTCCAAACCAAAACTTTTGTAGGCATCTATTTTCCCATCAACTCTGAGTCTGACAAGAAGAATGTCTTCTCCACAAGATTTAACGTTTATCTCACTGTTCACTACTCCTTTCCACATTACAATTCTCCCACGATTCTGAACAGACAACTAAACAAAAATGATATAAATTACTGGAGGTTCTGACTAAATGTTAGTTGCTACGGACTAATTAGATACTAGGCCTATTGCGTTCAAGAGTGAGATTTGCAGTCTTTGCCATTACTTTGTTTTAATATTTTTGTGTAGGTAATATGTTGTTAATATGTTTAAAATTAAATAAACTACCTATACAAGTAGTTATGTCTCTTTGTATTAATTTGTCCTGTTATTGATGTAATGCACGTCATTGAAAAAATGCGCAACCAGATATTCGAATAGTTCGAATATATGCATGTTTTTTCCAGGGAATATTCAAACGTAATTTTTTTGCAATTTTGACAGCCCTAGTTGCTACAGTCTTTAAAAAAAAAATTATATAATACATTAAAATCAGTTTGAATAAAGAATGATTCAATGACAAATACTTGTTTCATTACCAAGTTTTTTTGAGCGAATCACTTGAATACATTTTTTCACCATTGAGCCACTTTTCCACCATTGAGCCGAATGGTTCTGATTGCGTAACCGCTCCATTCCATGCCAATCTGGGCCAGCTGGTACCGTTACGGTTTCATTTCCCGCCTTAGGGCTGATAATGGCCGCTTTTTGGAATATAATTCAAAAGTGTCCGTCGTTACCTTGGTAACTTAAGCGTTTATTGATGATGTGAGATGTATAGACACATAATGGAGGATAATATTTCTTTTAATTTTATTATTAATTTTTGTTTTGTCGCTCAGATAGGCCTCTTAGCCAGCTACAGAGAAACTGGTAGCCAGGCAACAGACAAGTGACCAATTCTGAGTTGAGACGTCACTTCATGGATTCTACCACCTCGGTTCGGCATGGTTAGCTAACCGTGCTGAGAATTTCCAGGTCGAGAACGGTTTGTAATCGTGCCGTGCCCTATGGCTCAAATGGAAACACAACTGGAACCATTCTACCATTCTAAAAACCGTTCGGCCTGACGGTGGAAAATCGGCATACTGATTCAATGACACATTTTTCAACAGTCACTTCTTCCAACCTGGTGGTGTAATAGTATAATTCGATACAATCATTATTTGAAGCGCCATGCTACTTTCAAAAGGTAATTTTGCTCTATTGTCATTGCTTCCATAGACATCAGTGTTCTGTGACACCAGTTCTTCTGTGATAATATGAGAGATAAGTTTGCGTGGGTGTTTGAATCGAGATCAGGTTTTTTTTGACAGTCAATTGCACAGGTCTAACATAGCTTAGAACCACAAGAGCTCTTCCTTTTAAAGGGAAGTTTATTCTTTTTATTTTCCGAGTGCTTTGTCCCAGAGATACATTTTAAATTTTGATAACATCTGACATATTTATTCTTATTTGTCTCAGCCAGAATTGTAGTATGATGAATACCTTCTGTGATTACAGTTAACCTGCTAAAAGAGCAAGCTCTTTTTGGCTGTGAAGAGATATTGGCAAAGATAAAGTCCTAGTGATTTTCTAGAATCCACACCACAGAATACAGTCATCAGGTATCAGCAGGATTTTCAGCATTGACAGTGAGGTACAGCATTGCACTGTTGCCATGAGCCATGCACCAGGGACATTGCTTGTCTGACTGGGTCATACTTCTACTAATGCTTTTTTAATGAAGCAATTCATCACTTCTCTTTGTTTTTTCTTAATATGTGGTCTCTCTTTGTTCCCCCTCCACAAACATGCTCAGGTTTGCACTGATCTAATGTTGGTGTTGAGGAGACGAGCCAAGCTTATTCCTCATGTGTATTCTGATGTGCTAGCACAATTGACACCATTTTAGGTGTTCCAATTTATCAAAGTATTTTTTATTATTTTTACAGAGTTAAAGAGTTCCTCCTCATTAGCCCAGCTTTACTTTGAACTTTAAGATAATGTAGCTATATGGTATGCCCACCATTACCGTATTTTCCGCACTATAAGGCGCACTTAAAAGCCTTTAATTTTCTCAAAAAACGACAGTGCGCCTTATAATCCAGAGCGCCTTATATATGGATCAATTGGTTAACAACGCTCCACGTTATTAAATTCTCCTGCGAACTCGCGCTCCTGTCCATCTTAAGGAGGTCACACACCGGACGAGAAGTTAAACCACATCTTTAAAATTCGAACACATTATTCTCTATGAGTGTACACACACCGGCAGCACCACGCGTGCCCAGCAACAGCTCAGGACCGTTTTCAAAATCCTGCTGCGCCACAGAGCGCCATTTACATAGTTTTATATAAAATTTATTTTTTTTGTCTCAAATCGTTTCCAATGGATCCTGACTTCGCCCTATGCTGCAATATATATTTAGTTTTGCATTCATTTATAGAAATCAGCTGCTTAAATGACAATTGCTGATGTTATTGGATTTTTCAGGTGAGATTTTCAATTCATTCAGTTAACGGATGCTCTGAGGTAAAGTTTTCAGACTGCAGACTCAGCAACGATTGTATTTAATTGTACAGTACAATCATAACACAGAACAGACATTATCTTCATATCATAATGTCATTAAACATAACAATATTGCTGGCCATACACTGATGAGAAAGTGTGCGTCTGGTGTGCGATAGGTCTACCTGGAGTTGTGAATGTAAGTTACGTGCCCGCCCCAGCGCGCTCATGCTTACTAAATAAACGCCTCACCTCCGGCGCCGCGCACTCGTTACATTCCCTTTAGCACATCTAGTGGATGCATAATGCAAACCCAGTCAAACGTTTGACTGCAGTATCTTATGCGCCTTATAATCCGGTGCGCCCTATATATGAAAAATGTCCTAAAATAGGTCATTAATTGAAGGTGCGCCTTATAATCCGGTGCGCCTTATAGTGCGGAAAATACGGTACACACTTAAACTCTACCTTTGTAAATAAATTCCCAAGTTTCCACACAGCCTTAACGAAACACACACACTACAAGACAAAATGTCATCAGCTTGTGTTCATTTAAAGACTTGATTTTTGGGTAAACTTGGGGGCGTGGCTTCATTATGGCCCCTCCCCTAACCACATGTGATCTCACTACAAGCTTTTGATAAAACTTGTGAATCCTGCACATTAGCTTCAGTCAACTATATGTCCACATACTGCGGACTGAAACCGTTGATTGGGCACATACGCTGAAACCAACATTGTGTGCTCTGGATTACTCGCAGACCCTTGATGAGCAACCCTTGGAGGTTCCTGTGATTTGGGGACAGGCGGATCTCAGCCCGCCGTGGGCTTTATAGGCTCTGACTTTGTTTTACTCAAAACAGATGTCCGTTCACCCTGCACATGACTCCATAATGAGAGCCAAACCTGAGACTCTCATTCCTTTTCTTCATGCACGGCCTGTTTTTCACAATATTCCCCCTTACATAATAATTTAGGGGCTTATTTTAAAGGCCTAAGGAGGTTGTGCTTCTTTGAAGTCTTCGCACAGCCCCAGTGTGTGCTCGGACTTGCTTGTGCCGTGCCTGTTCATCCAGCACCCTGAGATAATAATTAAAAACTGAGATAATGTCTTTAAAACTACAAGTTACACTCATTTTATTACTGCATAACTTTGTTGCCCAGAGTTACACTGTCTTCTTGAAATATTCTTGAAATATTCCTATGTAGCACAAAGTTTGCATTGTGTTACTGTTAAGTTACAAGAAAATAATGGGTTATGCAACTATACATGTATAAACACGTCCTGCTGCAAACAAGCAGTGAAATACCTTACAGGAAAATCAACAGTTCATTCAGTGTCAGGTGACCTATAATGAACAAAAGAAGCACATATGGGTTCTTCAGCTGTACTGCTGCAATTTATCTGTTACAGGAAGGACCATAATTGGTCAACACAAGCATAGTTCATTAGGAGCATTTGATTTAAAATCTGTTGTGTTTTTTTTTCTTTCTCTTAAGTTAGTCTCTTATGCTCACACATGTTGGTTTGTTTGGTCAGAGGAGAACTAGTCATCTGACTGAGTTTGGTTCTGGGTTTTTTTTCTCCATTCTGTCACTGATGGAGTTTGGGGACCTGCAATGTCACCTCTGGCTTGCTTAGTTGGGGACTTGTAATATTCAGCAATATTGGTAAGATACTGACACAATGAACTGACCTGAGCTTGATGATGAGATCACCGATTTCTACAGAGCTGCTTAATAGTTGAATTGAACCCTTTTTTATATTTTGACGATCTTTACATGATTATTAAACTGAATTGAATCAACACCAAACTAAACTCAGCTGAACAATGACATGATTTTCTTTTGAGCTGCTTTATAGCGTAATTGAACTGTATTCAACCAACTTAATGTGTGCTAAAGAAACATTTTTTAGTTAGATTTTTTTTAATATTATTATTATTCAAAATATATCATGGTTTCACAGTTCAGAGTTCAAAAGAACATTTAAAGGAACATTCTGAATTTTTGGGACTTATTCACCATATCCCCCAGAGTTAGATAAGTCCATAGTATAAGTATGTATAAGTAAGTATGTATAAAAGTATGTATATAATATATATACATATACATATGTATATGTACATAAGTATGTATAGCTTTTTCATCTCCGTGCGTGCTGTAACTCTGTCTGACGCACCCACCACTAGCCTAGCTTAGCACAAATACTGGATGTAAATGGATACAGCTCAGCATACTAATCCCAATAAGAGACAAAATTACGCAAACATTTTCCTATTTACATGTATGGTGTGTATGGACTTGGTGAATATGGAATACTGGGGATATGGTGAATAAGCTAAAGTCCCCAAAAGTCTGAGTGTTCCTTTAAAAAAACATCTTTTGTAACATTATTATTATTTTTTAAAAATTTTTTTTTTTGTAACATTATAAATGGCTTTGCTGTCACTTTTGGTCAATTTTAATGCATCTTTGCTAATTAAAAGTATTAATTTCTTCCAAAATAATATCTTACTGACCCCAAACTTTTGAACTTTTGAAGGCTACATTTTCTCCTCTTTTCTGAAGTTTTTCCTTTTTCTATAGCTTAAGTGTTCTGCTTCTGTCTTTTTAGATATCAATAAGAAAAATGCCATCAGCAAAGTTATGTATTAGATCTCCCAGAGTTTCCTTGGGCTTTCAGATGCACTCAAATACATTAATCTGAATTATCGACATTATGACATGTAAGTTGTCTTTTACTAGACAGAATAGTTCACAGTTCAGCAGTCCGTAAATACAGCACTCCCTGACCGCAGCACTCTCACCATGAAACAGTCACAAATGCCAATGTGGTCAGTGATCAAATGTAAATCCATTGGCAAGCTGGCGGTCTATAGAGTTTTTCCTCTAAGTGGCAGTTTAGTGAGAGGTTTTCAGCCTCTCATCTTTATATGCTGGTTTCCCATGGATGCTTTTTGGTACTTTGAGTGCCAGCTGACATCCTTCATCCACAATATGATCAAATTTGATCATTCCAACATGACTTGAACTGAAGGCATCATTAAACATAGAAAGCCTTGTAAGGTGATACTTGATACTCAGTTGTCATTAACTCCTTTCCTGATGTCCAATGCTTCCTGATTATCTTTACAGATCATGAGCGTGTGCTTCCCTTTGTATCTTTTTTTTCTATAAATGTTTCACACCTCCAGAAACATTATTGGCATGCACTGGTGCTCAGACATAAACTTTATAAGCTCATGTGCTTATGTTAAGCCTGTTCCACATCAACTCAAAGACACCCAAAATCTCACATGTGCTTACACGGCCTCTCCACAGATGTAAACATGTGCTCCATCTCTGTCTTTGCCTCTGTTTCTCTCCCTCTCCATGGGATTGTTTTACCCCCGTCACTTTACAAAGGCCCTATTGGAGTGGGAGGTAATTACTCTTGACACTAAGGGGGCCCTGGCCATCTGACCCCACACAGGAATGCTGAAAGGACAGAAATCTCTCAAAGCGATATATGATTAAGTCACACAATAACTGTAAGGTATTTCTCAGGAGCTCACTGTATAATTTGTCTCCCTCAAGCCCAAGTCTCTGAATCCATCAGTGTAATTTAATCACGGGTAAACACAGAGCTCTTTTGTTGGATGGAAGGATTAATAGCCATAAACATGCTTAATATGAAGTGGTTAGCATGATGTTATTTCATCTTAGCTCTTTGTGCTTGCAAGAGTTTTCAGTAAAAAGACCTTCAGTAAAAATTTAGATTGGGGGGGTTGAACAAAGTGTATTCGAACAAAACGTATAATCATGCGAAATGGATACATTTTTATTGTATTTTTGTAGCCTATGTAGGGCCCTATAATTTCTGCGATCATGGAATAAAAAGCACACTCTTTTTACAACTAAAATAACAGTAAAGGGTAAAAATGAATTCCCAAAAATTAAAACGGAAAAAACAAAATT
>JAQIUQ010004140.1:0-30387 GCA_030378365.1 Hybognathus amarus
GGTACCAAGGGGCCCAAAGAGTGCCAAGAAAATATTCCCCACACCATGACACCACCACCACCAGCCTGAACCGTTGATACAAGGCAGGATGGATCCATGCTTTCATGTTGTAGACGCCAAATTCTGACCCTACCATCCGAATGTTCGCAGCAGAAATCGAGACTCATCAGACCAGGCAACGTTTTTCCAATCTTCTATTGTCCAATTTCGAATGAGCTTGTGCAAATTGTAGCCTCAGTTTCCTGTTCTTAGCTGAAAGGAGTGGCACCCGGTGTGGTCTTCTGCTGCTGTAGCCCATCTGCCTCAAAGTTCAACGTACTGTGCGTTCAGAGATGCTCTTCTGCCCACCTTGGTTGTAACGGGTGGTTATTTGAGTCACTTGCCCTTCTATCAGCTTCGAACCAGTCTGGCCATTCTCCTCTGACCTCTGGCATCAACAAGGCATTTCCGCCCACAGAACTGCCGCTCACTGGATGTTTTTCTTTTCGGACCATTCTCTGTAAACCCTAGAGATGGTTGTGCGTGAAAATCCCAGTAGATTAGCAGTTTCTGAAATACTCAGACCAGCCCTTCTGGCACCAACAATCATGCCACGTTCAAAGTCACTCAAATCACCTTTCTTCCCCATACTGATGCTCGGTTTGAACTGCAGGAGATTGTCTTGACCATGTCTACATGCCTAAATGCACTGAGTTGCCGCCATGTGATTGGCTGCTTAGAAATTAAGTGTTACCGAGCAGTTGGACAGGTGTACCTAATAAAGTGGCCGGTGAGTGTATATATATATATATATATATATATATATATATATATATATATATATATACTGTATGTAACGGTCATGCATCATTCAAGCATCATGACAGTTTCTCTCAGCACATAATTAAGCTTGCTATTCTCCCCTATGGACTTTTACATGAGTAATATTAGTTCAAATCTGACCCTTATTTGGAGCTAAGCATGGTTGGGTGAAACGCTCTAGTTTATTTTGATTTACAGGGTTATAATAATATTCCCCTGCCAAATATACTGGCTGTCTGATCCCAGAGTCCTTTTATGAATTTGTATTCCGGCCCAGCGCCCCAGCATTCTGTTTGTTTATTTGTCCGCGGGTCAGCTGGACTTGTTTCTGTACTGAAAGAGGCCTTAGGGGATTTGTGTTTTACAGCGCCATGAGGGGAACATTTTCCGAGCCCCTGTTAAAGAGGGAAATGCGGAGACAATGGAGGAAGACAGAGCGATTGCTAAATAGAATCTGCACAACTGTTGGGATGATCCATGCTGCTATTCCTCAGGGGAGAGCGAGGAAAGACAGAGAAAGCGAGAGGTCATGGAGCTTCATTTTCCCTTTTGCCTTGAGGGAAGGCACAATAGCAGACTCGCACAACCCCTGAAGGCACGTTTGTTTGAGTGCGCCACAAATTCAATTTGCTCTTGTTGAGAACATGTCACATTTAAATGATCGGCATTAACGTTGTCAACAAGAAGTTGGCAGAGCGGGGATCTGAATTGGCACGTTGCCCCAAGACACCTGGCTGCTCAGCGCAAATTTAACCCATTCTGTCATGTGGCACTGCATTTGAGCTTATTTTTCAGTAATATTCAAATATTTCCTAAAAATGAAACCTTACATTTCCTTACATCTGGAAACATGGTAAAATATTTAAACTGAGTCCATTTAATTACCTTACGTTTGTTTGTTTGTTTATTTTGAAGAATGAAGCATTGCTTTCTTTTCCTTAGTACATAGTGAGTTTTAAATAAGTGCATTTTTGAAGATGCTGCTGAAATCGCCTTCCTAGTTGTCTGTTATTTTGAGGACTCTCATTTTTGTCACTGAATTGTATTATTCATTTATAGATATTATAGAAAACAAAAACTGGAAACATGGTTAAATATTTAAATGTACCTAATTTAATAACCTTGGGCCCTATTATAACGATCCGAAAGCAGGTATCAAGCGGGAAGTGCAAGTAACTTTGTGGGCTGGTCTTGGACGCTGTTGCTATTTTACCCGCGGGATAAATGACTCTTGCGTCCGACGCAAGGGGTTGGTCTGAAATGGCTTCATTATTCATAGGTGTGTTTTGGGCGTAATGTGAAATAAACCAATCAGAGTGTCATCCAACATACCCTTTAAGAGCAGGTGCGCATGTTATATGGCGCGCGCAGAGGAGTGTTCACAGCCGAGAGACCGACGTTTTGTCAGGGCAGTGAAAGACAGAAGTGACGTTGTTTTGACGTTTTTTTTTATGTTTCTTGACGGACAAACTAATTTGTCTTGCTCAATATATTGGGCAAATAGTTCTGAGCCGTCATTGCTACAGTTAGCCTTAAAAATTTGGGTAAATTTGTAAGCCAGATTTAGGCCTACATCTTCATGGACACCACAATGATTTCCCTCAAGTGTTAATATTTTTCCTTGTTATTATGTATGATTCGCAAAAATAAAAACTTAATGAGAGTTAATGAGAGATTTAAAGTGTATACGTGTTGTGTACCCGCTACATTATGGCCAAAAATGCGCGCTTAAAATAGCATTATGAACAACATGATAACCCGCACATCGTTGCCATCACAGTTTGGTGCTACAGTATTTACATGAATCATTCAGCACAACATTGTTAACATTTGCTATCTCGGTTATTTACAGATATACGTTAATGAAGCTAATTGACATGATGTACAACACAGCTAGAAGCTAACGTTAATGTTTTCTAATGTATAACGTTAGACTAACATTACGTTAGAGATTTAAAAGATAACGTTCAAATACGAATACGTTGTTGACTTAACTTAGATCAGATGTAGACATCCTTGTTTAATTTATCCGCGTTTAGTTGGTGTTGTGGTCTAGCTAGCGTTATCCAGAGCAGATACTTATCTCGGCTGAGATGTGGCTTGGGAAAGGGTAAAAAAATACACACCGTCGCCCAGCCTCTCAGAAACCTAGTGTCAGAGTTGCATATACCCCATGCACACCGTTTGACCATTTTAAACTTAAATTTACGAGAAAAAACGAATGAAAACTTATCAATGGCAGTGGAAGCAGAGAATGTCCGAGTCTATTGAGGTTAGCTGCGCACTGTGATTGGCTCATCGTGTTTGAGGGTGTGGCTTAGCCATAGGTCAATTGTTTTCTGGAACTGCAAAATAGCACCTGGGAATGTTTCTGACGAAACATGCCTCCTTTTTGCGCCGACCCGCCCAGGGAGCGCAAGGTCATTTCCTAGTAAGTTTACCAATGTGCATCTGTGAAGGGAAAAGCCTGCTTTGCGCAGGTGCAAAATAGGAATGATACATGCGTCAGTGTACAAAGTCATTTGTTCCAGGTGCAAGATAGGGCCCCTTACGTTAACTGCGTTCTTCTCCTTATTCTTAGTGATTTTAAAGTATATTTCAAAGAAAATGTTACTGATTCTATTACAAATGGCATCCTAGTTGTCTGTTAATCTGAAGACGCCGATTTTGTCCCCCTATATATTACATTTAGTTCACTATTGTACACGGTTGACTCATATGAGTAAGGAAATAAAAAAATTAATCAAAAACTCAATTCTTTGACGAGTTTGACCTGAGCATTCCGTTTTTTGCAATGTCTTTTAAGACATTTCTTCCCTGCATTTTGAAGTAGAGTGAAGGGCTTTTCAAGGCCTTAATATTTCAGTTGAGTGTGAATAATGAAAATCATCAAACAGATTGGAGGGAATAATTTAATAAATGGCAGAAGCATCCAGTGTGCCGGTGCCTGTCATTGTGCTCTAGAGCATTTAGTCACTTTGAAAAACTCTCGAGGCCAATGAGGTCATGGATCATTCATTAATCCCCTATTCTTTGGCATTAGTGCAGAATTTTGAAGGTCTTCTTATACTATAGCCTATCATTGTGCTTGGATACACACACACATATGCACATTTTTCACATGCACTTTAATGAGACACGCAGTCATATGCAAGTCCTTGCCCATGCGTTCCCTCCCTCCTTAGTGCTATTTAAAGCTCCTAAATGCAACAGTTAATTCTCCCTCGTTTAGTAACCAAAAGCTTTCAGCTGGGATGTCATAGCAGCGCAATAAATCCCAATAAACATTTAGGGTGCACAAACAGCATCATCTCACATCACACACCTAGCACAATGTTTTTTTCCCCCACTTAAGTGTCTTCTGACTCTGAGGGAGTGAACACACCTCAGTTTAGGTTGTCACTTGGTTAAGCTCGAGTTGTGCACGCTTCTGTCAGCGGCTTGTCAAACTAAGTGCTTGTTGCAGTATTTAAGGATGATTCTGCCATGTTGTTACAGACCCTTTGCGTCCCAACATGCCCTGCTTCCCTGGATACATTCTGTTGTTAGTACACAAAAGTATGATGGCACTGTCTGACTCTCTGGGTTGTTAGATTTGCAGGTTTTATAGCTGTTGGAGAAACACTTTGTACCATCAGCGTGCGCTTGTTTGCATCCCCTCTCTTCTTTCAGCCGACACCGCGACCTGCGGAGGCGACGGGGGTCATCGTGGTTTAATTGCCATTTCATGTGCCCACCCTTCTTCGATCCGTCTCTACGTTCAGCGTTAACGCACGCAATCCTGCTTGCAAGAGGGGGGAGGAATAAAACCCAGAACCATCCATGATGAGGCGTAGGCGGACGGTGACGGTTGCCGAGGCCCCCTCTCTTAGCTGGGCACCCAGCAACCGAACACAAACACAAGTTAAGAAGTGGCCAGCGTTCTCACACAAAACACATGCTAGATCCCGGCCTCCAGACGCCACAGCATCTGAATCTGCACTCTGTAAAATAATAACACATAATAAGCTTGATTTGCTTTTTATATGCATGTGTGGATGAAAAATCCCATGCCTCCTCAGATTTCTCTTTCAATATTAATCATACCATACAACAAAAAGTGAGAGTTTTGTGTTGTTTAAACTGCATGTGTGCACCTAAAGGGATAGTTCACATAGTTCATTGTTATTTATTCACCCTCATGTTTTTTTTTTTTGTTTTTTTATTCTGTAAGGGGAAACACACACACACAAGAGAAATTCAGTTGTTGTCGCTCTTTTTCATGCAATGAAATAATGGGGACCAGAACCTTTAAAACAACTTAAAAATACATCCATGCAGCTTTTGCAAGGTTTCTAAAGTCATAAGATTCATTATTAGAGCTGTAATGGTGCGTTCACACCGAACGCGAATAGAGCGTCAAATACGCGTCTACCGCGTCTAGTTAGACGCTTGAACATTTTGAACCCATTCGCGCGTCCGCGTCACTCGCGAATAAAAAAAAACAACAGCACAATTTCTTTCTGGCATAAGTTTGAACCGACATGTCTGAAGTAAAAGATATTGCTGCTCTGTACTTATTGTGGAAACGGAGGAAAGCCAAACGCCGACGTGTCTTGGGTTCACAGCACCATTCAGAGGCGAACTCAACTCTGGGAATTTCACCGTCTTCTCCAGGAGGTATATGACGTGGTGTCATATATTTCAGGGTACCCGCAACGGCAACAATCAGCATCTCCTCCATTTTGGACAACAGTGATAGACCTGACGTATCGATTAGCTCTTCGTTGATTGGCTGGCGCAACAAAGTGTCATGCAAATCTTCCGCTCGAGTTAAAATTTTCCAACTTGCGCGGAAGACGTTCGACGGCAAAACGCGTCGCCCAATTCGCGTCATTCGCAATGCCCGGCGCGAATGATGCGTCTATTCGCGTCTTTGCATTGACTTTGTATGTCATTTACTCGCGCAAAGGATTAAATTTGCGTTCGGTGTGAACGCACCATAAGAGTTGTAAAATCTTAACATCCACCTAAACTCATCTGTTCATGACTGACTGTTTATAAAAGAAGTAGCATTATCCAATTTGAATCATGAGCAAATCATTATTTTGATTCGTATCTTTTATATGAATTAGTTATTCAGTTCACAAAAATAAGAATGGTTCAAGTCAGAAACAAACCGCAACTGATTCATTGAGTGAGTTGAACGAATCAAAAAGCAATCATTCAGGGGTGCATTTCCCGAAAGCATCGTTAGCCAACTATGGTCGCAAGTTTCGTCGTTATCAGCATAGTTCAACGAGTCTGTGTTTCCCGAAACCATCGTTCCAATGAACATTCGCAAACAGCATCGCAAAGTTCTGTGGTTTGAACGACAGATCTTGACCTGTGGTTAGAGGCATCGTTTCTATATTGCATTATCAAAAGATTTGAAGTAACATGTTTGAAGAGTGCGCATGTGCGGATGTACTCTACTATGTAAGAACGAGCCAAATATTGAATCTGGTAATAAAGCAAAACAACTGAAAACAATTAGAAATAGTCGTCAGATGACACGTCTGTAATTTATATAAAACAAATCTAGCGTTAATTGGATCTCAAACAGTTTCATTAAAAGTAGTTATTACTCCACCATGTGCGAAACCAACATGGTTGATTTCTTCAACAATGCATCGTACTATGGTAGTGAAGCTGCGAACTACGTCGTTGTACGGGAAACGACGCACACCCTCAGACTGGTTTTGCAAGCACGTGATTCTTCACTAAATACTTTGATCCTTTACTCACCCTCATATCATTCCACACTTGGATGACTTTCTTTCTTCTGTGGAACATAAAAGAAGAGAAATTTTGAGAAATGTACTGATGTCGCTTTAAATGAATTCTTACAGTTTATACAGACTGTGATGATGTACAGCCCTGAAGGTTTTCGGACTAGCCTTGCCTCCTGTAGATTGCTCTGTCTAAACATGTGTACATGTGTTTACCCACCACGCTACAGCATCCGGGGCATGAATTATTCACACCTAGATGTAATGGACCCCACTGAGCGGCTTACAGATAGAAGGTTACCGTGGGGAGCAGGGTTAAACACATATAAAGGGGCCAGCGATGGCTCTTTTAGCTTAGCATCTACCTCACTTAATCAATCTATCAGCTAATCAATCAAATCCCTCTCTTTTACGTCCGTTTTCTTTCCCCTGCTGGTCGCTGGCTGATGGCTTACATGTCCTAGCTTCAATCAATTGGCTTTTCAATCAAATCAAATTGGTTTACATCAGCCTGATTGGCCCACATTAGTCAGCACAGATGTACAGCACCTCGACAGGCTTTACATCAATCTACCAATCAATCTGCCGCTCAAGCCAATCACAGGGCCTTATATCATTACATACACAAAAGACACGTGCATGCATACACACTCTGAGGACGGTCCTCGTTTCTGTCTCTCTCCTGAGCTCCTTCAGATCCAGCCTCTAGGGGGGACTCTAAAGTGGACTTGGATTTTAGATCTTGTTAATGTGTGGCGCTTTGTGTATTTGAGCAGGTGTGTGTGAGAGAAAAAGTCCTCGAGCTTGAAGCATTTGGTTGAATGAAGAAACACTAGATATTTAGTTAGTGGTGTTTGTTTGTTCTTCATGCCTATGGCTGCTAATGGGATTTATGAATGTGATAGATATATTTGTAATATTTTTTTTTCTTTGTGCAGTTGATAACATTGTAACTAAATGTAATAAAAGGGATATTACCTGAATTGATACCTTACCATTTCAATATTTACATTTCACCAAATAAATGAACAATATAAATTATTAACATATAATAGCACTGTAAAAAATATTGTTGGTTTAACTTAAAAAAAGTAACCTGGTTGCCTTAAACTTTTAAGTTCATTAAAATGGAAAAATTGAGTTTATACAATGAAAGAGATTGATTTAATCATCAGAAACTCAAAATATTATGTTATCTGAACTACATAAATTATCTAAGTTGATTTGACAAAAGAAAAAATGTTGTGATTACAAATCATGAAAATATTTTTTACTGTATTTTTGTACATAGTACACGCATACACAACGTGTAAAAGATTGAAGTCATTAATATTTTTATTAACAGTAATATTACTTATTGGCAATAAAGTTGCATTTATTTGATCAAAAATACAGAAAAAAGCAGTAATATTGTGAAATAGTATGACAAATTAAAATAACTTTTCTATTTGAATATATTCTTTAAAATTGTGTATGTTTTGGAGGTTCTTGATTAAAAAGTTCAAAAGCACTGCATTTATTTATAATAGAAACCTTTGTATCATGTCAATATACATACATGTTTTGAACTTTTGATCGATGATGTATAGTGCATAAAATATTATATATGGGCTATACTTTTCTTTTTGTTTGCTAATTTAATCCTTTTTTAAGTTCCCTTGAATATTATCCCACACTTTTCATTTCATAGGAGTCTATCTCTCTATCCATTAAAACTAAAATTAACATGTCATAATAATGTATTTTGAATTTGATTTCTCCAAGTGTGTATGCATTTATTAATTTATTTGTTAATGATATGTCAGAACCCCACATTAGCCCAATAAAAAAGGTCTCGAGGCTGTTTGATGTAGTTTAAAGCTGTAAAGGTAACATTACAAATCATGGCGGGCTTTCTGAGAGTGTCTGCCAAGGCGACGGCCTGTGCACATATATAACCATCAAAGGCTGCAAGGCTTTCTGGCCCACACTCGGGCTCAATGGGAATAAAGCTGTCTTCTACTGTGCACTGTGGGGCTGTAAAAAGTTTGGACGGGTAATAAGTGGCTCATTTTTAAATGAATATGCGTCAGTCAGAGGGAGCGGGTCGGCCAGATCCTAAGCTTTCATCCCAGTGCTCACGGTAATGACTCGTCGTAAATGAGAAAAAGAGGGAGAGAGAGAGATACAGAGACAGGGGGAGACACAGGAAGAAATGAAAGTTGTGGTATGGAGAACATAATGCACATTTCCGCATTTTGGATTTGGGGGGGTTGGGGTTGTTAGTACTGGCATCGGTGGTAAGTGAAAAGCCAGACAACCTCACATCACACGCACACACTTAAAATTGAAGTTTGCTTTCATTCAGACATTTGTGTGTGTGTGTGACTGCACAGTGAAAGACATGGCACTCAAATGAACTTATTTTTCACATGATCTAGACCAAATAAATTTAAAACAGACACCTGTGTTGACTAGCCCAGAACCATTGGCGTTCACGGCAAACTCTGTCCATTCGGCAGGATTTCAATAGCCATCTTCAAGGACATTTCCTTCCTTCATACTCAGCCAAATGTGTCTTCTATCTAATTCCCTGTCCGCAAGACATATCCCCATCCTCTCATTATGTAATTTGTCCTCTTATATTTCTCTTGTGTTTGATTTTGACAAATATGCGGATTATCTGAAAATGGGATTTTTAAATATATGGCTAATGTTAACTTTCATGTCTGTCTTCTAATCTGCTGAATATTCATTATGGGTCTCAGAGGACAAGCAGAATTACAGAGGTCATGAATTCTGTGCAGAAGGAAGAGATAGAGAGAGGAAAAGACAGATAGGCAGAGAAAGGAAAGAAAAAAGGGAAAATAATTTACTTTTGATTAAAATTTAAACAAGGATTCACTCTTGAATCACAGAAATCAAACTGATGACCATTCACACTCTGAAAATGTTCATAATACAGACAGTCAGTTTGGAGTGTGTTTTGTGGTCATCAAGGGTGTGATACTGTAGTGAACTTATTTGACATAACAGTCATGTATAATTATGGGAACTTTTTATATATATATATATATATATATATATATATATATATATATATATAAAGTTCCCATAAAACACATGTGTGTGTGTGTGTGTAGTGTGTGTGTATATATATATACATACATATATATATATATATATATATATACACACACACACACACACACACACACACACACACACACACACACACACACACACACACACACACACACACACACACACACTTTGTTTGTTTATAAATTTGGATTATTATTTTGCCTAGTATTGAAATTTTATTAGTGTATGTTTTATTATAGAATTATATTTATATATATGTTTGTGTGTGATTTTATTTCATAATTATTTATTGTTGTTTTTGTATTATCTTTTTTGTTTGTTTATTTTTGCATTATTAGATTTGGTCTAGTAATGTTTATTTATATGTTTAATTTATATATTAAAAATAAATATATTATATATTATTTATTTAACACATGTCATATTAGATCATATTTATGTATTTTTTGTTTGTAATTTTGTAAATTTGGCCTTGTAGTAATACTTAAAAATATGTTTAATATGTTTTTATAGGCCATAAATATAAATAGTGCAGATGTTTGTTAATAATATTTTTGGTATTGTAGTTATTTATCAACATTCACTATTTTATTATAAGCCAAAACTATTAACAAATAATAGGGCTGTGAAACAGTTAATCGCAATTAATCGCATTCAAAATAAAAGTTTGTGTTTACATTTTTATACATATATATATATATATATATATATATATATATATATATATATATATATATATATGTGTGTGTGTGTGTAGTGTGTATAAATATTTTGTATATATAAATACACAAACATGCATGTATATATTTAAGAAATATTTGCATGTACATATATTTATACAAAATTAATATTATACATAAATATAAATATTTGATATATTAATAACACATTTTTCTTAAATATACATGCATATGTGTGTATTTAAACATACAACATAATTATACACACCACACATACACATATTATGTAAACACAAACATTTATTTTGGATGCGATTAATCGTTTCACAGCCCTATTATTTATGAATAGTTTTGGCTTATAATGAAATAGTGAATGTTGTCACATTTAATTAAATCTCCCATTAAGTTAATGCTGTGGATGCATTCAAAGATGTGGAAACTGCAAGATTATTTTCTCCCCTCCAGCAAACAAAAGATGAAATAAAGAATATGTCAACACCATCTATAGGTAAAAGCAAACAATAAATGCTCCCCTTGTGCTCTCATATCAGATCCAGATGTCTCTTTCACACCGGCGCAGGGAGACAGAACTCTGATGTGTTTTATATTGAAGCTAAATCCAGCATTGAGAGTGGAAATGCCACGGCCTGCGCTGTCTTCCAGCTCCTGAAACGAGGTGCGGATCCGAGTTCGAGCTTGACAGTGCCTATCCTAACCCAGCATCCTGCGTGACAGCTCTCCTCACACACTGAAAAAGTCAGGGCTGATTCCCGTGCGGATCTCACAGCAAACAAAGGACAATGCCGCTAGATTTCCTCTGGGAACTGCAGAGTTTGGCCGGAAGATTTAGGCATGCTGAAGATTGATAATGTCAGTCGGTTGAGATATGGAGTGTCATTTTAGTGAATACAGGATCAAAAAAAAGAAAAGAAAAGGGGGAGACAGCATGTCATTTGTTTGCTTTGATACAAGATCGCACCCGAGGAGAGAGCAGAGGGTTTGTGTGTGTGTGTGTGGTGTGCCTCAACAAGAGCCCTTTAGCCGCCTCCTTTTGTACGACCCGCCGCTGGCTCCACCTCTGAGCCGCTCGGTGAATGAAAACTTCGCAAACTCATCTCCCCCTCCCAAAGTCCCGCTGCCCTGCTTCTCCCATCACCCCTCGCTATTCTCAAGGGAGCCAGGTGACACTTCAGCCCACTCGCAGTGCCTCTGTGGCGGGGCTACAGCTGCGCCGAGTCGGTCAGCTCCTCCTAAGTGGCCCCGGGCAAGATTTGAACCCCCTTTTTCTGTCTAAAACGCGGCACCTTAAAACAGCTCGTTAAACGCTGGCCTCATCCCAGTCCCTTTTTTTCTTTCCCGACTGATCTGATTTTTTTTTTTGACAGCTTTATTCAAGATGAAGTTCCTCACATGACATGGGCCGTTAGGATCAGTTACCGCTCCCCGAAGACAGCTCGGCAATGTGGTTTATGTGAGGATGAATACAGTGTTGACAAAAAGACGAGTGTGAGGGGAAAGACCTGGGAGAGAAAGGGGGACAGAACACGGCGGTGAAGCAGTAAACAATACCGTGCTGTGTTATTTAACACCCTCTAACTGAACCCAGCTGTGCCTGTAAACACGTTTATGACGATTTAATGAAAATATGCTGGTGTGTCTATGATCTTCCTCAATCAAACAGTGTAATTTGTATCGCATACACTGCCACTGTCTTGTGGCGTAAACAGTGGCAGCTGTCATCATGTTCTGAGGTACAGTTTACAGTTGAATAGCTCTTTTGACTTTTTTCTTTCCATTTTCCCCTGAAACCTCAAGGGTTGGTTCTACTTAAATTCCCTTTGCCAGGAAGGACCTTAGGGTATGTTTGTAAACACTATAATAATTTATATTTATTTTACAGTGTTAATTTTTTTTACTACATTACTCCCACGTGGCAGTTAAAGCATTTTGAGCTTAATACCACAAATAGCCTACAGTTCACATAAACGCAGACACACTCACTAAACTTTCTGCTCTATCCTAGGCAACGGCCTGTCATTTGTGGCCTTTGTGTGTGTGTGTGTGTGGTGTGATGAGAGATCTGTCTCACTGTAAAAAAAATATTGTTGGTTTAACTTTAAAAAAAGTAACCTGGTTGCCTTAATTTTAAGTTCATTGAAATAGAAAAATTTAGTTAATACAATGAAGGAGATTGATTTAATCATCAGAAACTCAAAATAATCTGAACTACATAAATTATCTAAGTTGATTTGACAAAAGAAAAAAATGTTGTGATTACAAATCATGAATATATATATATATATATATATATATATATATATATATATATATATATATATATATATATGATAGAGTTCAGATGCGAAAAGCCTCTAAATGCCATTTGAAATTTTCTTCTAAAATGATCATTTTTATCAAGCTTGTATATAGTTCAGTAATTTCACTTAAATGGCAATGAATATTACCTATTAATTGTCATTTAAGTGAAATTACTGAACTTAAATATACAAGCTTGATAAAAATGGTTATTTTAGAAGAAAATTTCAAATGGCACTTAGAGGCTTTTGCATCTGAACTCTTCATATATATATATATATATATATATATATATATATATATATATATATATATATATATATATATATATATATATTACAGTGTGGCGATTGGCACATTTAACAAGTGACCATAGCTTTTGCTTAGTCTCACTGAATGTACATTTTGATACAAAACCTGCATATACAATATAACCCCTAACCGTTGAAATGTGTTATTTTGAATATAACAAAATCTGATATTCAAGACTTTAAGGAGTATCAATCAACACTTATGGCATAATGTTGATGCCACAAAAAATATTTTATTATTTATCCTAAAAATCTTTTTATAACTTTGTTTCCATGGCAATGTAACACTAAATATGAATTCAAGTTTATCTTTTTAATATTCACATTCACGTACTTCATATTCATTTACTTTAGTTGTAAATGCCATGTAACCTTGATTTTAGTTTTTTTTTTTTTTTTGGGAAAGAAAACGAGAGATCAACTTTCAGTCAACATAAAAACATAAATGCTGTTCATTGAGCATATTTTATGTTGAACCCAGTATATTCCATTAAAGTTGTCTGTTTACGGACTAAATGGGTATTAGATTGGGCAATATTGTTGGTTTAACTCACAATATGTAAGTAACCTGGTGGCCTTAAAATTTTAAGTTCATTGAAATGGAAAAATTGAGTTAATACAATGAAGGAGATTGATTTAATCATCAGAAACTCAAAATATGATGTTATCTGAACTACATAAATTATCCAAGTTGATTTGACAAAAGAAAAAAATGTTGTGATTACAAATCATGGAAATATGTTTTACTAAATATCAGTTTTAACACTCCTCGAAGCAACATCAACTTTAATGTGACTAAACACTTTTTATTGTTTTTAAGTCATTCTCTCTGAATACTGACATATTTCTCTTTAATTATGTGGGGAGAAAATGTTGTAGAACAGCCAATTCGTGTAGCCAATTATGTTTAATTTAATTACCTGTCGACTTTGATAATTATTACCCCTGATTAACCACAAAGCCTGCTCTTAAATGTTAATCGAAAGTGCTGGATGAAAGTGCTGAGGAGTTTTTATTTTTTCATTCATAAAAGAGAATGTTATTAGATTACAGTGACTAAGACACTCACCTTTGTCTTCGCCTGTAATATGTCTGAAGGGCTGCATAGCACTTCTCTTGCAGCGTCCTTGCTTTAGTCCAGCAATGCCCTTATAGACTGTGAAGGGTTTGTAGCGTTGTTGGTCTTGTTTGCGGTCCCTAAGGACATTATTCGAGCACAAACAAGTCAACAAGCAAACAGACACACAAAGATAGCATCACCAATTCACCATTGCCTGCATGGCGAGAGTGAGAAACAGAGTCTAAAAAGAACAAGCAGAGGAACGAGTAAACAAATAACAGAGTAAATGTGTTGTTTTCCATGTCTCCCGGCATTTCTGGTGGTATTCCTTCAGCAGAGGAGAGAGGAAGTCCAATACTGTTTATTTAATAAAAATACAAACTAAATCCATGTACTTGTCTTATATGTGAGTGTCTGAGTATGCATGGGTGGTTCTCAGGGAGCTGTAACAGTGATACTTTTGGACTCTGATCCGCAGCTTTAATGTCAGCTTTGGGACTGATGAGGTAACAAACATCCAGATCTTTAGCCGAGTGAGAATTCGCCCTCCTTGTGGTCATACTGATGGCATGTCACAACATTACTAATCAAACTAGCTTACCGAGTCTGTGTGAACGGAAGTACAACTTTAATGGACTCATTTTGTCCCTCAAAAAATGTGAAAGCTCATTAGCAAATATGGCATTTTATTTAGAAACAAGACATATTCCAGATCTCTATGCATCCAAATGATGTTCCGAAAGATAAGCAAAGCAACATGATTAATGGAAGGACAAGGCGAATGTGCTTAATTGAATTGATCATCTCTGGGTTTGTCTAAACTCTTGACATTGAGTCTATCTCTTCAATATTGCAGCCGTGATCTTGTTTGCAGGTGTGTGTGTTCCTTGAGAGGTGAACTGTATGTAGTTAGTTAGTTAGTTTAAGAGTCAGTCATCCTATGGGTTCTTGATGTAATCCTTTCATGAGTGCCTCATTAGCCTGTGATGGCCAAACCACAAGAGTGTTTAATCTTAACCCCGTGATGGTGAGCAGACCGAATCTCCTTCTGTCCGTCTTACCAATGTATCTGATTGTACTTGATCATGTGCACAAGGCAAAAGGAGTTTTAAAATCTGTGTTTGTGTGTTCAATCATGTCAGGGAACATTGCAAACATGCACATATTCATTTTGGAATCTTCTTTCGTCCCTTAATTTGTTAATTACATTTATATAGCGCCTTTTGATGGAAGGGGGGAACAATATTCTGCTTCGAAAATGTTTTCATTTTTTAATCTGTGTGCAAACTTCCTCATCAGATTAATGATTAAACATGCTGTCGTTACTTCAAAAAGTTGACAAACTACTTTTTTTCAGTACATCTATTCTAAAGCTATAAGCTTAAAGTGCAATAAGGCTGCCATTATTTGGCCAGGACTTGAGGTCCATATGGCAGGACAAGTGAAGTCAGCATTGTTTTATGAGCCTATGCCTGCTGCCTTTCTTCATTTTAGGCCAGCATGGCTACATCTTGGGTTATTGATTTTTCTAATGAATATGTCTCTGACTAATGGGGGTCGTATCCTATTGTCCAGTGGAGATGTGAATAATTTTTTTAATGGTTCAAGTAAAAGCCATTTTTTGCTGAGAGAAAGTTTCCACTAGCACTGATCATAAAATAAATCATATTTAAACTTTTTTGATAAGATGACAGATTACTGACAAATCATCGAGCTCTGACTATCCATGGAAAGTTGTGTGATATTCATAAAATAACAACTTGCCTAAATCGGTCATGAGTGATGTTTTTCAATAATAGTCCAATAACAATGTTATTATACTATTCTCAAATTATACTATTTGTGTGTCTTATATTCATAAAAATTATATTAGTGCAGTATACAATGATAGCCTATCTTTACATTGGAATAACACTGATAATATAGACTTACCTACTTAACAAATAATCAAGGATATTTAAAACAACACATTTTAGGAAAAATATAATAACTCTTATTGACAACAAAACCAGATTGAATGATGACAAGCAGCTTGAACAGACTTGTTATTTCCTGAAGAGTATATGTGGACTAAGGTAACGGTTCTGTCTTTGACTAACATCTGTTGCTCGTCGGCTGCCACAATGGCCAAACTAAACCAGCGATGCGCGCGCAGGTGAAGAGATCAGCGCCTGGAGCGCGCGAGCTTTTGTATTGTGCTTCAAGCTCCGTCAGCGCAGAAGATGTGCACGCGCGCCTGTTCTCGGCGTATTACGGTACACCAAACTGTCCCCTGAACATCGCCAACACAAGACACAAGCGGAGTAATTCAACACTGATTTCTCTGCGAATGAGCGAGGAACAGACGAGATGCCAAAAACTCCAGCGAGAAGCATTATTGGGACTTTAGGAAAACTCACCGTGTGATAACAGAGAGAAAGAGGGAAGACCTGAAGCGACGGGGAGGCGTAAAGAGCCGCGTGCTTGTTCTTCATGAACTTTGAGGAGCGCTGTGACCATGCAGCCTTTGAGCTAGTGCACGATTATTGTTTCCACTTATCACCCTACTGAGTGACCAGTCTGAGAGAGGACGCCAGTAAAAAAGGAAAAGAAGACTAATAAAGACAGTTGTCGTTGAAAGTAATGGTCCGAAGACATCACTCATAGAACAGGATTTTTTTTTCTTTTTGCGTTGCTCTTCTGAAGCTTTCTGGAATCGCTGGGACGTTCACGAGAGCTGGAGCGACACATCCACATGGTCCAGCCGTAGAGTGAAAGTAGAGTTCTTCACAATATCCTAACAGGTTCATATCCACTTTTTTACTTCTTCTTTTTCTTTCTTTCTACTTTACGCCTCGCTTCTTACGCGTTTTTAATAGCCTATCCCAGATTTTAATGCTCGGGCGCGCTATCACACACACACACACACACACACACTTCTTCGGATCAATAGAAAGAAATAACAATGTATTTTCTTAGCTGTTTTGCAAACGGGATACTAAAGCTCCTAATGTCACAATGAATTAGACAATCTAACTTTTTTTTTGCGTGACACCTTTAAACCGGAGATGAACGCGTGTTGTTCTCCACGAGAGAATAATACATGATTATGAATTAGAGACATTTTTGACTAAATAAACGATTACTTTGAAGGTTTTTACATAAAAAATGAAGGTAGAAAAGAATATAACAAGTTTTTTGAATGTGCAGCTGAGTTTGAAAATATCACCTGCTTCCGAGATCTGAGATCTGAAATCAAAATGAAAAAAAGAAAAAAAGATTATTTTTGACCGATCAGATAAAGTAATTTTTAATAAATAAATGTTATTATGTATCTTGATTATACCATATGCCTTTTCCACAGAAATGTAGAAATCACATATTGGTTGGTCTTTGAGACAAAACTCTCCGTATAAACAATTCAAGTTAATAAACGTCATCGAAATATCTAGGCTACCGCTAACTAAAAAGTTTACCCACGGTTTAATGCAGATTTGTTTTTCTTATTTTCCGTGTAGCCTAGTTGATTGTTTTTAACAGGCTCTCAGCAAATAGTGATTTGATCTTATATCTCATGCTTTCTGATTCATACGTTTTCATATCTATAAGATACAAAGTTTTGAAGTAATAATTTAGCGTTTTTAAATTAGGTTATAACAGAAAGTAAAAACAACAATGAATTAAACGTATTGACGTTTGTTAATAGTTGTTTTAGGGTCTGTTAGCGGTGTGTTACTGAGACAATGGACTATAAAAAAAATAAGGAATTAAATAAAAGTAACTCTGCATGTATTGATTATGTATTATTATACTTAGGCCTATAAATGAGTTTTTTTTTCAAATGCATCAATTATCGCGATATAGGCTACACGAATAAGGTTTGTATAGATGCAAAACCATATTTGAAAATTGCTGAAACGTTATTAAGTTTGCACGTCAAAACTAAAATATTGTAATAAATATAGGCCTATATATTTTTTAATTTGTCTTTTTTTTTGCATTGCCTTTAACGAATTAACACACAGATTACTGACTAACTTCAGTGATGAAAAACGTAATGTCTTTATTTAGGGATTCATTTTTACACAGATGCATGAGCAACATTAACTTTTAATTTTATTTTTTTAAACCATATGTTTAATTGTTTCTTGTTCGTTTCGTGATCATCAACGCTGTTAGTTTCTTTCTCAAAGACAACAGCAAAACTAAAACAAAACAACAATTTTAACGTGAGACCCCGCATTAAAAGTGAATCTGCAGAGGGAAGTACAGCTCAGGAGTTAAACCAAGTACACTAGTAATTTGGACTCTTTGTATACTTGTGTGTGTGTGTATATTAAGCCTACACACATCATCATCATCTTCATTCTCCTCATAACCTGTCAGTGTGTGTTTAATCTCATGTTAATAAGGACTGATTGATGGAGCTTTTGACACAATTCATTTAAATTTCATAGAAAGTATTAGTTGAATGTTGACTTAATTCACTGCTGGCATTTACAGCACAATGCAAATGCATACTAAATCACAAGCTGAATCTTTTTGAACGATAAATAATTTACTTTGATGTCATAAAGTATTTTGTTTAATCTTTTAATTATTTTGTGTTTAGTATTACTAATAGCATTTAGAAAACACACAAAAGGGCATTGACATTTATTTTATGAAAGCTTCATTTCACAAAATAATTTTATTTAATTTTATCAGACAAAATAATTTTTTGTCTCAGTGCTGCACTTCAGTGTCTGTTCTTTGATACATTGCCTCTAATGAATAGATTCCATGCTAATTGAAATGTGACGTGTAAATGTAGATGAACATAAGCATAAAGTGTTGAATACAATTTCCCTTTTGATCTGCTTGTGTGTTAGATGAATAGAGTGATTGAATGATTTTATGTGCTTATAGAGGAAAAGTGATAATTCATGAAGTTGACAAAGAAAATGGCATTTCGTTCAGGGAGGGCACGAAAATGGCAGTAAAGTGGGTAATTTGGTTATTTGCATGGCCGTCAAGCAGCTGCAGGCGGCAACAGCTACACCTCAGCCGATAAGTTTTAGCACTCGGACACCAGACTACCGTAGAGTTCATGTTATAATTGATGTGATAAGTGATTTTGTTTTATGTTGTTCTCCATGTTTATACAGACTACAAACCTCACTTTCTGAGGTCTTTCAAATGCGATATTTTGATGAATGTGTGGATTGCATGGCAGGCTGGTATTTAGTCCACTGTGGGTATTTTTCTGGGTAGAGAGAAGGTCAGGAATGTGTTTGTTTTGGATGTTGAGACTAACCTGATGCCAGGTGTTGCTTTTTGATGCATATTTTAGGAACATTTGGTGATTGAAACTTTATTTGAACAATTGGTCCCATGCAAATGTAAATATATGTCGGCGTGTGCTGTGCAAAAAGCATTTAGTGCTTTGTGTGTGTGCTTTTTTTTTTCAAATTCAGATGAGCCTCAGTGAAGTGATTTAGAGGTAAATTTAAGTTTTTCAATATCATGGGTGGTTTTAACACAAAGCACTCTTGTTCTCATGAAGCACTGTCCCTTAGACCCTCATATGGCATTTCCACCATTAAACTCCTTTACCGTTCCAAATAATAATGTAGTTCACACAAGTGCATTTTAGCTAAAGCATTTTGAAGAGCAATACATATCCATCTCTAACTGATTAGGATTATTTTTTTATCAAGCCAGACTTTTGTCCACTTCTGCTTTCGAAGCACGTGTTGTGTGAAGTATGTCATGCCGACGGGTCTCTTTCATACATTCCAGCCGACCTCGACGGTGAAGGGTTGCATGGCTGTAATTTTTTCTCTCGTTCGCGTCTTGAAACGCGTTCAGCCTCTGGCGTGACCAGCAGCGAGCACCAGCCGACGACTAAACATGTGGTTTTAATTGAAAGCAACGTTCTTGTTGAAGAAGGCGGCGGATGGCTGGTGCATTTTTCAGCGTATGCGAATCATAAAAATTATGCACGTTCTTAGACAGTGAGAAGCTGTTTTTTCAAAGAGAGGGTGTCATTTTCTCCTCAAACTCTGAAGCCTTGAAAGAGGGGAAAAAAGGTACCAAGTGACCTCTGAAAAAATGAGCACAAAGGCAATTTCATACCAACTTCAGCATGTGCGAATCAAACAACCGAAACGACAAAAGCGACCAGAGTGACAGACGTTTTCCAGATGACGATGTTGATCCGATTAGTTGAGTCACGGGTGTCGAACAAGGTCTGCCGTTAACCGCTGTTCAGCTTTACAGAGAGACCAGACTGCAGTGCTGCGAAATGCCGTCTCGGGCGATCCGTCAGCTGAAGATGCTGCTGGACATTGTTTTCCGATGTCCTATTCATTCGCGATGTGAGTTGGAATTCTCCACTTGAACTCTTAGCACCATGTCTCTTTACTGTGACCTCAGTCAGCACAGCATTTTCTGGGGTTTTTTCCTGCGCAGGGAAGGCTCAAGCGGGGATTCGGGAAGAGCGCTGCAGGCTGTCACGGAGGCGATTGACTGTCTTGAAGAATGACCCTAGCGTTTTTTGCTTGAGGAGGAGGGCCCGTTTTCCGAACAAGCTGGGGAAATGTGGTAGAAGGAAAAGCAGGGTGTTCACTGGACGGAAATGACAGTACTTGAGCTCTGAAGGCATCCAGATCATTTCCTTCTCTCTATATCCATTAGCGGAGCACCTCGGGAGAGATTATTGGCAGCTCCGAGCTGGCAGACGCGGACTGGAAAGCGAACTAGTGCGCTGCATGGTCGAGTCACATGTGGATACCTGCTTGAAAGAGCTTACAACTGGCTTTTTGCCCGGACAGTTTTCAGGTACCTGTTGGAGTGACAAAAGAACACTGCGTATTGATTAGACTTGAAAGCGGAGATAGCGCTGCTAGGAGGATGCAAGCCTGAAGTCCCTTGCTCCCTGCTGGCCACCGAAGCTGCTTCTTCTGCTAGGCTGCGCGTTCCCAGTGAGAGCTGCATTTGCGTTATGGGCATTTCCTCTCAGTCCGCTCGTCTCCCCCTCGAGCCTTCGACCCCCTACCACGAAGGCTTCTTTATCATGCGATCCGCTGTATATTTTAAAAACCCCAGCCGACGCTGACAAGTGCCATTCATGTCCCGTCCAGGGAACGGCGTGAGCAGGCCACATCAGTAAAGCTTTTTGGGAAAGATGGGAGCAAACTCTTTGGGGACTGTCACAATGATGTCAGAGCGACACGTTCCTGAGTGCGTCCTCAGGGAAGTCTTCTGAGACAAGACCCAGCTCTGTTTGCGCCTCGATCGCAGATCCCGCTTGTGACGCCAAAACGCCAAGCTCTCAGAATTCAGCGTGCGATCACTGAAAACTTCTGCCCTGAACAGGAGACGAGCAAATGCTTGCATTCCTCTCCGCGTTGCCTCGGCTTTGTTTTAGCCGGACGGCAGGCGGACAAAATTCTCCTGTGAGTGTTGCCGCGCAGTCAACCGTACAGCTAACGGTTTAAAACGCTCAGTCCACCCGCAGCCTGCTGAGAGGTGCGAGCGGTTCGCTTCCTGAGGGAGATTCTCGTGCTGCACTGTACGCTTGGATAAATCCCCCCCTCCCCACTGTGGTGACCATAGGAAGTAGATAACCATATAGTTGTCATCTGATCTTCATTCGCCTGAATCCGTAAAGTAGCAGCGGAATGGAGAAGTGCTCTGGTTTCTTTCACGGTATCAGTAATAGGTTAAGCAAGGATGCCTGCTTGAGTTCATTTGCATTTGAAACGGACAGAACGTGATAACATCTTATGATCGAATCATCATGTGTACAACAAAATCAGATTCGTCCATCGATTTTCGCATTGCATCTGACTTCTCCTTCTGGCCGCAACTTCTTACTAGAGACTCTTCCTGCATTTTTCCTGACAAGAGAAGTATCCAGTGCTTTTTCAGAATGTGGTCGTGATAAATACCCCAAATCCATGCGTTTCTTTGTGCCTTGTGTAAGGTCTTGTCTCTTCTTCCTCCCTCTCCTGACGCTGTTGTGGCGCAAGTGCTCTTGTCTTGGTGGGGGTGAGGAGCTGCAAGAGGCGGCAGACGGCAACACACTTCCGCCGCTGCAGGAAAAGCAAGGTCATCTCGCGCTGAACCATCACATGCCAGGTAATGGGAGGGCTTTAACACATGAGAATGCAGACTCGAGTTTCGATCAAAATCAAGTTTTGGATAACAAATATATTTACAGGTTCAACATTTCTTTATATATATAGATAAATATAGGTCTCAAAAATATATATACATGTCATCCAGTCCTCGATATTGGTCAAAAATTAATTGTTTCTAACTGAAATTAATTGGCTATAGCATATTTGCCAATCGAGTGTATTGTTTCGATTCAGAATTTAATAATTTCTTGTGTTCACAAACCAAAAAATGTAGGGGAGAGTTCAGGGCTTCAGGAACAATTTCAGAAAAAATATAGATTGACTTCTGCTACTTGCTTCACATTTCTAAATCAATGGCTGTGATGAGCTGCTGGTAACCGTTGGTTAGAGTTTCCCTGTTTGCTCTCGGCTGTGGTCTGCTGAGGATTGTTGACCGAGGGGAACATCTGCCACTGAATATCATCCCCAGCTGTCATCCGAATAATCAGTATAGTAACCCCCCTTCACACACACATCTTACACACTCACAGAACAGCCCCTTCCACCTCCATTTCATCGAAGCGCTCATAGCAGGTAGAAGTCAGGGAGAGCATTTTCCTGACAGAGGCAGGTCGCGGGTGGAAAGGAGGGGTGGGCATGGGGTGGCGAGCCGGTCAGAACTTATACCGGTTGAGCTCTTCTTGATGGGCAGGTTGGGGGCATGTATGTCTGCGCTCCTCGTGGCTACTGTGCCAGTCGGCTTAGACGTCTGTACCTGGGAATTCGCATCCATATCCCCTCTTCCCCTGTGGGCAAGAAAATAACCTACTCACTAAACCTAGGATTAGCACTCCTGGTCCGAGGGCTTTTCCACGGGAATGAAAGAATGAGTTCATGCTCTAGTTCCTCGCTCCACACACACTTTTAAATCTCAGCCACACTGTCTCCTCCCCCTTGCCATGACAAAGAAAAGGCGTGAACAGAAGTGCTTTGACACTTTACATTCATTATATGATAAAATTTCCTTCACACTTATTCAAGAGGAGAACATAATTATTTGCATGCACTGTCCAGGTGGATACACCCTCTTATACATCACTTGCTCACACACTTAACGATGTTGATGCTGCAAGGAGAGTATTTCATTTAAATCTAAATGTCTTTATTTGTCCTTTGTACTGTATGGCAAGTATTTCAAACTTGCTCTGTATACTGACAATGTGTGTGATTGTAAAAAGAGAGATGCGAGCTCTAAAAGGCTATCCCCAGCATTTTTTCGAACAGTTTTTAACATATTTTCTGCTTCAATTACTCAGATTTATCGAATAGCAGGGCTGAACAAAAAGCTGACGTGTTTTTTGTCGTTGATAGCAAGTGGTTGCCAGCCATCCAAGACTTGGCAATATAGCCGATAGCCTATTATTTGAACCATGTCAGCTTATATAAAATAAATCAGCCAATGCCAGCATTTTTTCTGCTGCCATTTCTTCATTGATGTCCTCTTTGCAGCCTTTTTAATGGGCTTTCTGCAGGCTTTCACATCTCGCTCCATCCCACATACCGAAAAGGCAAACTCCAGCAACTGGTCTCATATTCCAGCTCCTGACCACCTGGACGACACCAGGGCAACTTAAAGAGTGGTGCGACCTCTCAGACTCTCTTCTTTCTCATCCTCTCTCTTATTACATATTCTCTAAATCTGTGTCGTTGAAGACATTTGCTGCAGACATCCTACCTTTTTCAAATTAAATTTAGTCTCCTGGCATCCTCTGAACTTCGCGTCTGAAAGGGGACTGAATGCTTTAATTAAAAAAAGGAATGAATGGCCAAATTCATGTTCGCGGCCACACACATGCGCTTCTTTATGGGGAGGAATTGCATTGCTGTGATATTGGGATGACATGGCATTCACATGGTGATTTCTCACTTTCAATTTGAATTACCTTTCCTGACATGACCCATGCCCAGATTTTATTAAAGGTATCTACACGACAGAAGTCTGCAGAGAACTCCAGAATAGAAAGGTGTTGCTGTAATGCTGAATTTTGAAACTAGCATACCTAATCTTTACTTCATCTCTTTTCAACCAAGCGATCGCTTTTATCTGATAAAATGGTGAGTCGGACGAAAGGCTGAAGCCTCAGATGTGTAACCTATTACTTTGCAATTAAAACCTGATCAAATTTGTTTAAAGTAGTTTGGATGTGGCATTTTATCACATCTTCAGGACATTCCCACGCCTGCGTTTTCTTTCTTTAGAGGTTGTGAGGCAGGACTTTCTTTTTGCTGTGACCCTCCGTGAAAGTGTTTGGGTTGTCAGTAATTTGCTTGTTTCAGTTCATCAGAAGATTTTTCTCTCAAATTCAGCTCCCGCTGGTAGAGGAACAATTGGGAAGAAATGTCTTTGAAATCTCTGAGATAAAGAAGAAACAGGGCACATTGACCACTGTCCACAGGTGAGCCGTTCGTCAGGTTTTCTTTTCTTGCCTTTGTTTTTCATCACCCTCAGATTTCTTTTGATCGTAATCAGCAACCTGAAACACAAACGCAGTGTTTCTTCAAGGACTAACACAATGGTAATGATTGGCTTTAAAGCAATCAGCTCTTTCAGCAAAGCAAGTGCACAAAAAAGCTGGACACAACACTAAAGCCTGCTTTTTCCAAACCACTAGTAGTCGAAAGTGCAAGGAGGAAATTATTACAGCGACGAGTTAGGTCGAATTCGACATCTCTTGATGAGTCAGTTTCTTTACGAGGCTTTGTGCTGGGCGTTTGTAAAAAACCTGGCCAGAGAAGAAGTTTCCAGAAATCCTGAGTCGGAGCACATACATCCTGGGTGCCATTAGGCCTAGACGTTATGCAAACCTCCACCATCCCTCCTGGTAACGCTTTGCGGGTCTTTAGAGCAATCACTTCCGCACACGCAGCTCCTGCCATGGCTAACTTCGAAAACACCAGCCGTGGCTCTGTCCCTTCACGACCCCCCATGCAAAAAGGAGCAACAATGAATCCCACAGAAGAAAAAGCGGTGCAAAATAAAGGTCTGAACTCCTCTCCAGCTGCCATATCGCATTTGGATTTGGCTTCTGGTTTGCAAAACTGGTTGCTGAACCTGTGGTTCAGGGGCCCCTAGTAGAGTTCGTGCTACCATTTTCTTCTCTAGAAGAGTCTCAGCGAGTTATGATCGATATCGAAGAGGTGAGGTGTTCAGCCTGTCCAGTCTCTTCACTTTCTCTCCCAAAAGAAGTTAATTGTATTTGAAACAGATAGGGTTGTCCTGAAACATTTGACAGGTCTAGAGGTCTACAAACCGACCCATGCAGAGCACGGCTCTCTTGATTGACTGCCAGTAAGCCGAACCCCTCAGCGGAGTAATCAGCGTCCCCCAATCATTCAGTAAACGCCTAATCAGAGGAACTAAATTGACCCACACTCCTGGAAGGAAATCGAAACCCGCGGCCTCACGCTCGCACCTTGATGGCGAATGACGAGTGGCCTGGCTCTGCACTCTTTTAAGGTCTCGGTCAAACACTCTGGCAGAAACGTTGCTAGTCCTTGGTCTTGTTCCTTGGTCAGGAAGGGGCTGGTTCGCGCGTGGTCTGTTGAGCAGTCTGGTAACTCTAAACAGTGGCCTGTACTCCTAGCTTTGTGGAAGCCCCCCAAAATAAATGCCAAAATGCGAGGAATCTGATAAACGCTCTGATTGCAGTTGGCGACCCTATTCACACAGACAAAGAACGAAGTCGCAATGCACAAGGAGGGGTAGATGAAAGAAAATATATGTGGCTATTCCAGATTAAATAATCAGAGTTAGTGTCTCATCACCTGTTTCACCCCGGTATATTAATGTGTCGTCCTCTGCAGTTATTCCTGAAGAACGCTGTCTGGCGAAATGGTTTGAGCGCCCGTGTGCGTTGGCTGACTTTCCAAGCAACGCGCGCTCTCCAGCGAAGCCTCCTTCCCACCGGCTCTGACATGCATTGTATCTCTTCTTGACAACTTTGTCTATAACAGAGGCTTTCCAAGATATTGATATCTACGATGTATTTTATTGTAATGAAATATGCGTTAAGCTTTACTTTGTCGAAATACGGCTTATCACCCTCTTGTATCCCCTGTCTGAGGAATCTGGGATGCCGTACTGTTCAGAGTTGGTCAGAAAAAAACGAAAAGGGTCATAAAAGAGTTGCTTTTTTCCCTGTCTTTTGTATTTTTCAGTTTCGATTTCTTTTTCTTGGGGAGAGCTGTGCGTTTTCTCTAGAGATTGTGACTTTTTTCACATTTTTTTTTTCTCTTCTGTCTGTAAAGCGCATTTATATATTGCGCTTCTCGTCTTTCTTTCTTCAAAATTGGCGGAAAAAGGTTCAACCTCCAGCCGGAGCAGACAATTCAGAAACATTCTCTATCCTATATTCACATACACACACTTGGCAACACTCTAACCGGATTGGTTCAGGGAATCAATTCTACACAGCCTCACATTCCATCCCATAAAAGTATTACAAATATCTCCTCTGCTTCTGTCCCCCAAACACACACCCCTCTCCTCGTTCTCTATTTTCCTCTTTCCTCTTGCCCCTATATCCCTGCCTGGTAAATGAGAATGTGTTAACGAGAGCTGAGAATCTTAAGGATATAGCGCAAGTCTCAGCAGAAAGGCATAGTTTCAAAAAAGGAAGCCAAAACAAGCATGAGGGCAGAGACGGCCTTTCAAAGAAAATTTTCTTTATCCTCCTTATTTCTGAATGTTTTGATGAGACATTGAAAAGTTTCTTAACGTCATGATCGGCCGGACAGTAGAACAGCGCGCTGTCTAATCACGCTTCACAGAAAAAATGACTTCCAACCAGATTTAATCAACTAATGAGAGGGGCTTCGAATTAATTTTTCAAAGGATGTTAGTATTTTGATTAAGAAACTCCTAAAAGAAATAGTACGAATAATCAATTTTTAATCAACTTACTCCAACTGGTAACTGGTTAGCATGGTAATTCTGACAATTAGGCCAAATGTTGTAGAGCAGCATTTTCACCCATCTTGTAAAGAAATTAAACACTTCACATCTTTAAGGATCTATCATTGTTTTGTGTGGTAACTTCAATGCAATATTCAATTTCTTTCTCTTCTACACCTCTTCCATTAGGTCCATATTCAAATGAGATTCGGAGATAGTATAAATTAAGCCGAGAGCAGTGAAGAGTTTCAGAAATCCATATTGGACGGATATTGGGTTGAAGGGTGTGGGTGCCCGAAAGGGAAGTGTTAAATTTAATCGTAGTCGTTTACATTTAAAGCAAAAATGACTCTTGAGATTTCTTAAGCCTTTTGCGCTTAGTATTACATGAATTAATGGCGTGAACTTTTATCTAGGGCTTATTCATTTCTGAATGGACTCTGCCTGTGAAGGTATGAGAATTTTATGTTAGAAGTTTAACTTTTTCTCCAGTGTGTTGTGTTCACATTTTGATTTACTTAGCTGAGACTCTGGCATTTCAATTTATTTATTTAATTATGATCTTTTCCTTAATTAGCTCTCCAACTCAAAGCAACCTTTCTAAGATATCATACAAGTCCTTGATTCAAGTCTTCGAATGATAGACTTCTCATCATGTCGCACAGCCCTCTACCTTTCAAAGTTTGGGTTGTTTTTTCTCAAAGCTTCCTTTCAAATAAATTCTGTTCTCTACGATTGTCCATTTTATCAGTAAAATTCTGGACAGAATGCATCAGCATTTCCACAAAAATATTAAGCAGCACAATCGAGATTATACTAGACACTGAAGACTGGGTAATTGTTTTTGACATCACAGGAATAAATGAAACATTTAAAAGAATATATTAACATTAGAAATTGTCACTATATTTCAGCAATGGATTACAGCCTTTCACTGTATTTCCGATCAAATAAATGCAGCCTCCTGGTCTTAGCAAATCAAGGCTTCTTTTTAAACAATTATTTTTAGGGCTGTGAAGTACGATCTTATCGCTATTTAGTCGCATCCAAAATAAAAGTTTGCATTTACAAAATGTGCGTGTAGTGTGCACTGTGCATAATTATTTTGTATATATAAATACACACACATGCATGTGTATATATTTAAGAAAATGTGTTCTCATATATATCAAAGATTTTATATTTATATATAATATTAATTATGCAATAAATCATAATAGATATAAGTATATACATGCAAATATTTCAAATATATACATACGTGTGTGAGCGTGCATAATCTATTTGTATATATAAAAATAGACAACATATGCACTTGTGAGAGATATTTTAAAAAATGTGTTTCTACAAATATATCAATATCGTATTCATCTATATTAATTATGTATAAATGATAGTATATATATAAGTATATACATGCAAATATATTTTCAAATATATACATACGTGTGTGTTATATATACAAATAATTATAATATGCACATACATATATTATTGCAAACATAAAAACTTTTAGTTTGCACCATGCGATAATTCTCCTATCGAAATTACATTTGTCTCCTTCATAGCCCTAAGTGTACATATACAATTTCTCAGTGATTTGTCAAATTCATGTAACTAATCTCTAACAAATACATATGTATCATGCATATAGTTCTGAGCATCTCTTTAGTCGACTACTAACAGCCGTAATTTGTTTTTATTCATGTTACTCTCGTGCGAACAAGTAAAAATATTGACAAAACATTCCAGTGCTGCCTAAATTAAGACTGTAGCTCCGTCCTCCCACGTCTACACAGTGGCTTAGTAGCTTCTTTAACCAGGCCGGCTGTGCTGTAAAAGTTGTACATTGTATTGTACATATTCAATCTAGTAAACTATTAGCAATACTTGCGTTGTTGTTGTCTTTTTCTTCTTGTATAGATAATCAAATGTAACCTTTGATATGCCACCTCAGAGAGTAATTAATTTTCAAAGCCACTAATATCGACATTGTGGCACATCCTACTGAAGTTAGTATATAAATTGCACACTCTGCATTAGTAACGAGCAGGGAGTAATTAGCAACTTACTAGACACTTCAGATATGTGCTTTTACTTTTCTTAATGAAGTGGGAGGCTTTTTCTGAAGGAGCCACAGTGTGCCAGTGTTTAGAAAGGGTGTGCGGGATTTTGCACTTAGGAGACCAGCGGCATATGGCTCACCTATTGCTCCAATCACAAACCTGCTACCTGTCATGTTAGTGGCTGGTGAATAGCGCATGTGTGCTCCTGAGTAATTGCTGACCCACATGTGTCGGCAGAGGTGCATAAACATCATGGGGCTGACTATGGCAACCTTTGTGGGAATTTTGCTGCTCTGTGTCCTGGCCTTGCATACTGTCCTGAGTTTGAGGTCATAGCACAAGTACATGTCAAAAGCCATTAATGGGCTGCTGCATCTAATGCTTAAGATTCTAATCACAGGAAGAACCTTTTAGAAATTTCAGATGGCCTTTTGCTTTCATAGAACAATGCAAAGTTTTTGTTCTTCTTCTTCGTTCTTGAATAGTCCCAAGGTTCAGGACGTAGCAGATGGAGTGTATTCGGGGCGAGTTGTCCAATGAATGTGGTGATTGTGGTGTAATTGTTCTTGCTCCACACTCATGTAGCGACTTTATCAAATGAGTGACAGGATGGAATGAATAAAAAGGTAGAGAACACAGCAGAGGAGGTTTTTCATCCTTCCTTTACTCTTCCATTTTATCCGTCTTTCAATCTACTTCTCTTCTCCGTTTTAGCTTGCTGTCTGGTCTTCTGTTTTCCTTCTTTGGGCAGAAGTAATTTTCTGATAAAGGGATATTTTGCCACGGTCTTGTAACACAAGCCAGTGTTGTTTCTCTAGCTGTTGCGTCAAGAAGAAGTTCTTGCTTCAGGATATCGAGCAACCTAAACATTCCACCAGCTTTTCCAGGTTTTGTCCGGCAGGCCAGGATAATTATAGCTTTGCTTTTGTTTGAGTATTTTGTTTGAAGTTACTATACACTAGGCTTGCTGAAATTCGTTACCATATGATTGTTTAATGTCTTACCACATGATCCAGTAAAGTTTTTTCGTACATTGCCCAGCCACAAAGCCAGGTTTTATTAAACAGTTTAGTTGTAAAATTACGACTCAATGAGAATAATAATAATAACAATCAGTATTTAATCAACTTCTTTACCTTTTTTTACAATTTTTTAGTGATGTATTTATATATTGGCTTATCAATATTTGGCCTATATCTCTTTAGTTTATGCTGATTGCCATTGCCTCAGAATAAAGTAATAAATGTAACTGGTATTGAAAGTAAATGTAAAAAAAATAAG
>JAQIUQ010004141.1:0-18675 GCA_030378365.1 Hybognathus amarus
TGAAAAAGAGGCAAAAGACTCCCTAAAAAACTGGAAATTCAATCAGTCTTTGCATAGCCAATGGCTGCCTGCTTTTTGCATATGCCAACACAGTTTCTGTATTATCAGTGTAGCATTGTTATTCTTATCAGACCGTTTAATTTGGGCTAGTTGATTAGCATGCGCCCTGCTGGTCTGGAGCCAGTTGTGTATCAGCTCCACATCTCCTCACCAGCTCTGACATGCCACAGTCCACTGGAGCCCGCCACAGGAGTGCAGCTCTCCCCTGTGAACCAGCTGCTGTCATACTCCTCCCTTCACCTATGTGTGTGTGTTCCACCCCAGGCTTTCATGTCCAATCAGCTGCTTTAATCACACGACGTCGGTTTTCATGCCACCGGTGGAGGGCAGTAGCTCAATACTAGGCATCGATGAGTGCATGTATGGGTGTTGCATATTTTATATTATAAAGTGAACTCAATTTCTTTATTTTACATTTATCTGCCTCATTGGTCTGGACAAACTTCGTTAAAGCAAATTTAAACAACAGAAGTTGAACCAAAGTGCTGTAAAAATTGAGACTAAAAATCATTATATTGAAATATTAAACAATTATTTAAAAATGAAAAAAAAAAACTTTTAAAATGATAAATTAATATTTTTTATTATTAAAAATGTCATAATAGTAATTTAGATGGTTGCACATGGTTATTGAATAAGATATTCTATTATTATAATCTTACTTATTATGGTTACTTATTCAATAACCATGTTTAACTTATGTAAATTTGCTTTAATGAACTTATTAATGATTAATTGTGAGAATAATAATGTTAATATGAACTCTTATTTAGTAACCATATATTTAACCTTCCTAAACTTAACTTTTATGGAATTTTAATAATAATAACTCAACCAATTTTAATTATTTTATTATCTAAGCATACCTTTATGATACTGTAATGATAATATTTATTAATAATAATAATAGTGTTTTAGGTAACACTTTATTTTACAGTGTACTTACCATACACTGTAAAAAACCAATATGTTTTATCTAATCAATAAAATTGTGGCAACATATTACAAGCAATATTATTAATTAAATTGTACAAATATGAATTAATTAGAATATTAATTTGATTAACTATTACTCAATTCTAATTTCTTCAATTTAATTAATAATATTGCTTGTAATCTGTTGCCACAATTTTATTGATTAGATAAAGCATTTCATTTTTACAGTGTAGTAATAACAGTAAATTATGTATAATTACATGCAACTAATCTTCAACCAAATCCTACCCTAAACCTATAGAAAGTACATGTAGATAATTAATATTACTTGGTATTTAAATGTATAATACACTGTAACAATGACACCTTAAAGTCTAACCATGTTTTACTTGTACATTATTAATGTTTAACTTATCTAAACTTACCTTTATAGAACTTTAATAATTATAATTATTATAACAATGTAACTCTTTCTCATGTTTAACTTATCTAAACTTACATTTATGAAACAATAGTCTCTCGCTCTCTCTCTCTGTCCAAAGTGAAAAGCAGAGTGGTCATTAAAGGCCTGGGACGACCATGTAACCGTCCCATTTAGCTGGCCATCTCCTCATCACCCTGCTTAACCATTAGCTCACCCCTCAGAAAGATGTGCTAATACATCCCTCCTTTCCCAGCACCTCCTATCCCCCTGTGGACTAGGAGCTTGGCAAGGTGCTGAAGAGAGGAAACGGACACAGCGTAGAGTAGATCTCTTCCTGTCAGTCTGTCTCCTCATTAGCCATTCACGTGGCCTACAGCCTGGAGCCTGGGCTGAGGAGGTGCTGCCCCACATTCAGACAACACTGGCCCAAGGCTCATTTGTGTGCCTGAGCCTCTGGAGGGGAGGAGTAGGCAGAGAAACGGAGAAGGTGAGGTTAAAGAGGGACCCAAGGCAGCTGAGGGCACAGACAGAACAGCGAGCTAATAGTCTTGAACCGCAGCGGCACCCATGAGCAGTTAGTGAGCTTAGCCAGTGAGAGTTGAGGGGAAGGAGGTGAAAGGGGCAGGAATATCTTTAACAACTCATTTCACTTTTATGAAATTTAACAATTAATGGATCCGTCTACTTTTCCTCCTCCACCAAAGCCAGTTTTCTTTTTTCTCCTACTGTACCTCTCTCTCTCTCTCTCTCTCTCTCTCTCTCTCTCTCTCTCTCTCTCTCTCTCTCTCTCTCTCTCTCTCTCTCTCTCTCTTTCTTCTATTTTAATAACTGCACGTTCTCACTCGTCTTCCTCTCTTGCTAGTCATTTGGCCCGGTATTAAATATAGAAATGGAGATGCATGTTCTCCGGTGCTCTTAATGGCCATCTATATTTCATGAAAAGTCAGGTCCGGAGAGCAGGGGAAGTCATTGATCAGTTAGAGGTCCGCTCTTATTCACAAGAATCTACAAAACTGCTGCTGTTTGTGTAAAATGACTTGAACAATGAAGGGCTGATGCTAACTTTTACTGTTTTTATAAACATTTTTCTACAAAATCTACTCGCTTTATTAGCAAAAACAAATTCATTTTGATGAAAACTAAATATATGCAGTTAATATATATATATATATATATATATGAGTCTCTTATGGTCACTGAGGCTGTACTTATTTGATCAAAATATAGGTAAAACGGTAATGTTTTGAAATCTTTTTACAACTTGAAGCTGTTTTCTATTTTAATATATTGTAAAATATAATTTATTCTTGTGATGGCAAAGCAATTTTCAGCTTCATTACTCCAGTCCACAGTGTCACATGATAATTCAGAAATCATTCTAATTTGGTGCTCAAACATTTTATTATATTATCAATATTGAAAAGTGTATACAGTATATGTGGAGATATTACAGTGCAGTGTCTGTCTGCAATTTCCCCATTGCTTTTCTGAATTTCTCAGATGTAGTTTAACTACACTGTAATATATATATATATATATATATATATATATATATATATATATATATATATATATATATATATATACATATATACATATATACATATATATATATATATATATATATATATATATATATATATATATATATATATATATTGTTGGTTTAACTTAGTAAGTAACCTGGTTGCCTTAATTTATAAGTTGATTGAACTGGAAAAAGTGAGTTAATACAATGAGAGATTGATTTAATCATCAGAAACTCCAAATAATAAGTTATCTCAACTAAATAAATTATTTAAGTTGATTTGACAAAAGAAAAAATGTTATGATAACAAATCTTATTTATTTATTTTTTTACAGTGTATGTATTTAAAGTGGGAAATGTTTGTAAACCACACTGATCATTTATCTATGCTTTATTCTTGTAACGAATATTAAAGTCAGATTTTTTTTTTCTCATACCCTCTTTCTCAGTGGAGGATTTATCCTGATGTCTGTACAATATATTTAACTTTTCTGGTACACTTTGTACTTCCTTTTGTATGAGGCTACAAGTGTCTATGGCCTTGGTGTCCATGGTAGACTGTGTGTGTGTTTTTTGAAGCCCCCTGTGTCTGAGATTTTCTTTCTAATGCACATTCCTGATCCAATGAGTGATTCTTTTCAAAAAAGTTTTTTTTTATCACTATTGAAAAATCAGAATATCATGTTTCACTCTGAAATTGCATTGCAAATGCCATTTTAAGCTGTACAGCTTGTACTGTATGTTGCTGTTCATTTCTTGGCTGAGATGGTGACCATGTCGCTCCTCTTCATGTGGGCACAGTCACCAAAGGAACAGAGACCCGTTTGACATACGCATCACGCGTGCCATCTTTCTAATATAGCTGCCACCCCTCCAGTCACTCATGCGCTCACACACACACACACACACCAGCCAGGCGGGCATTTTGTTTATGTCTGCAGAGGCTGACCCCCTTTAAATTGCTGCTAATGTTTTAACTGGGAGAATTAGTCTTTCATCACGGATGGGAATGCAAATAAAATCGGTGAGGTGGCAGGCTGAAATTGGGGTCATACTCATTTGCAAAACTAAGCATCATCGCTCCTGCGCGGGGAAATTTATTCAAAGAAGGGAGGCCTCGCCTGATTATGGCACTTGTAATTATGGTTAGGAGTGATTCCGGCATCAGCAGTCCCTCCCTCATGGATTCGGGGGAAAAGAGTGCGTCGGAAAAAATACACAGGATTTAATTATACACGAATTAAAATTGGTAATGAAATTGGGCATGAACAAACTACAAATAGCAGATGAAAAGGAAGGGACCTCCCTTGGGGGTGTTATTCTAAGATAGTGGCTGATTAGTGAAATTTAAAATAAAAAAGCAGGGGGTGGGTTTGCTGATGGTGGTGGGATAGGGCGCATCGTTTCTTATTTTTTTTTGCGTTCAAAGATGGAGTTTTTTTTCTCCCACTGTTATGATGGTGTGGCACCACATTGTCACTTCCCCTTGGTAGAATGTGCACTTAATTGGTTGTGTGTGTCTGTAAGACGGTGTGGGCGGGGAACAGGGTTCGAGATGGAGAGATACGCTCAGTCGACATGTCCCCGTCTGAGCCGTACAATCTTTTGTGCTCATCATCACGTGCGCTCTTTTAATTAGAAAGCAGGTATAAGATTTATGCCATTATTAAAGGCTGTTTATATCAGGCCTCGCTATAATTGCATTTTCAGCAATGACAGCGACGCGGTCGCGATTCTTGCTTCAGATACCTGTGGTGTAGAATCATGGTTGGAACGGAAACTAACTACTACTTTTTGCTCTCTTGTCTTCTCTGTATGTCCCGTCACCATTACCTAGAATGCTGTGCGCCAGTAACCTGAGTCTGCACAAGTGCTTTGTGCGGGTCGAGAACGTCAAGGGTGCTGTTTGGACCGTGGACGAAGTGGAATACCAAAAGAGGAGACCACCAAAGATGACCGGGTATGTTAAAAGGGATAGTTCACCCAAGTGTAAAAATTCTGTCATTGTTTATCACTCTTGTGTTGTTACAAACTACTATGGCCTTTTATGAATTTCCAGGGCATTTAAAGGAGTAGTTCACTTTTAAAAAAAAACTTTTGCTGATAATTTACTCACCCCATGTCATGCAAGATATCCATGCCATTCTTTCTTCAGTCGAAAAGAAATTAAGGTTTTTGATTAGAAACACTCCAGGATTTTTCTCCATATAATGGACTTCCAATGGTAACCAAACGGTTCAAGGTCCAAGAGACAAAACTGCAAACGGTTCAAAGAGCTTTAAACGATTTCAGACGATGAATAAGGGTCTTATCAAGCGAAACGATCGCTCATTTAAAAAAGAAAATAACAAAGTTTAAGTTTTATAAGCTGAAATGGTCGCCTTGCACTTTTCTGTGATTAGAGTTCGTGACTCTCCTGTTCGAACTCATTCATCAAACTGAACGAATCTTTTTCGGAGGCAACTCGTTCATTTCGTACGTTGAATGAACCAAATGACACGAAAGATTCGTTCATTTTGATAAATGACTGAAACTTCGAACTGTTTGGTTCCCAATGAAGTCCATTATATGGAGAAAATCCTGGAATGTTTTCATCAAAAACCTTAATTTCTTTTCGACTAAAGAAAGACAGACATGGATATCTTGGACGACATGGAGGTGAGTAAATTATCAGCAAAAGTTTTTTTAAAAGTTAACCACTCCTTTAATAAAAGTGAATGAAAACTGGCTCCAAAATGATCGTAAAAGGACAATAAAAGTTATCTATATACGAGTCATGCACTTCAAAGTCTTCTGAATCCATATATCTATTAAAATACCATATTATTTCCAGTATTACAAGAGCACTGTATATTTTATAACTTATAACCATATATTTCATTAAGTGATTGAATGTTAATATACTAGAATCTTATACATAAAACATGGCCAATGCTCATTATAAATGGGTATCAGGGTAACAAACATGACACTTAAATAATAAATAAATGTCACACCCTAATGTACATTACTGATAAAATAGATCAAATTAAGATTATTTATATACAATATGTGTAATATATGGCATTTTAGAGTTTTTACTTTGTAAAAAAACACACATATATATATATTACTGTGTAGTTTTTTTTCACAAACAAACTGAAATGTAATCACTGTTCACTAAAAACTTAATCAGATATGGCATCTTCTGGCAAGTCGAGTCAGGTTTGAAGTGACCATCATTGATATCAAATAGTGCTGTCATTCATGGCTCGCTTAAGAACGCCTGCTCAGAATTTCTGTAGCTTTACAGACTGAAATAGGAGCCTGTCCGAAGTCATACAAATCAAAATAACCTGCGAAACACTGGATTAAAAGAGAGCACTCTTTAAGTGTAGACTCTTTATTGAGTGAAAGTCCCAAAAACAGGCTTTATTCCTGTAGCTAAAGCGTGAGCTTGTAGGTCTGCTCTGTAAGTGAGGCTGTAATCGTTATTGGCATGTATGATTACCCTAATGGGCTTCCCATCATTACCCTATTACTGACTCTCTCAGTCAAAAGCACAAAGGTCTCTTTGTGCCTCGCCTGCTTGTGTTTGGCAGTGCATGCGTGTGTGTTGGTGTGCCTGTGTGTTTTCCCGTCTATGTCTACACTGTTTAGGGCACATTGTGAGCAGATGCACAGCAGAAAAGCGTGCCTGCTTGCATTTGTACAAACAGATGTTACACGCCGTCTCAAGCTCTGCCAGAGAGACGACGGCAAATTACCCAGCCGACGGCCTGCCCGCCAGATTTCAACCCTATAGCGCAGACACAAAAGTGAACAAACAGTAGTGTGTGTGTGCAGTTTATGCTGTGTCAGAATGCATGTGTTACTCTCTATTGTTTAACTTTTCTATTTATCTTGTGTAAACAGAATAGTGCCTCAGCCTTTTTCATGGGTTTAGGGGTTCTTTTAACAGACTTTGGCCAGCTTGTAATGCACATGTGTACTTAATCTTTCTCCTTCTCCTTCTCAGAAGTCCCACTCTTGTGAAGAATATGATTTCTGGGCTGGGATTTGGCTCCCTTAATGCCAGCTATCAGGTAAGTCAACATACAAACCTTATACATTCATCCACACACACTGGTTGTCATTGAAAATGATGGGGAAATTAATTTTTTGTTACTCTATTCTCCCAAATTTTTGTTGATTGAAATAATCCACTTAAAACGTTTGATTGTCTGACTTGTGAGAGAATCGTTCTTTTAAGTCGTTAATTTGTCAAACCAGTTCAGTGTTCACTCTGAAGGATTCATTTGCTAATCGGTCTGAATTTATATTTGCTTTGAAAAGAAAGTCATGGACGTTTCTAAATATGAATATACATTTTTCTAGAGGTCTAAAATATTTAGTTCACTACGCAGTGCTTTGGGTAGAGTACAAGTTGCCATAGTGAGATCTGAAATGAGTGAATCTTTCTTTTCAACGAAGGTTTCGTTACATTAAGTGATTTTTTACAACTGAAAAAATCCTGGATAATTCATTCCTCGGAAAGTGTGGGAATCCTGAACAGATCAGGCCAGATGAAGCGCACAAGGGCACCGATAACAATTTCCTCTTCTAATTAGCTGCTTCTCCCAAACCTCCTCCGTTCTCCTCCCTCCACCGCACACGCGCTCCTCAGCCAGCCATATGTGATTTATAGCGTCAAATATTTGTCAATGAAGGTCACAGCATAAAATTAGTGTCTGTCCTAGAAAATCCATCTGAAACTCGCGACTCCTGTCTTCGCGAGTCCTGTTCTGAGCTTTCCGAGCCTAGCTGTGTGTTTTTCCCAAGAACACAGTGTGACGAGACAGAGATGGATCTGGGAGGTTAGCCTTTGTGCTTGCGTCCTGGTCTGGGTGTGTGAGCGTGTGTGGCGCTCTGTCAGGTCTGTGCCCATCCATCTCTTCACAGGACAAGCAGTGTCAGCGGCTGACAAACAAACAGCCCAGCTAATCACGGGCCAACACACACACAAACACACTTCCACCGCCCTGGCCCAGTTTGTCCCGCTCTGACCCCACAGGCCATCTCTATGGAAATGGAACTGCTCATCCTGAAAAGGCCGCACATAAACTAGCCTTTAACAAAAGAGCCGACACACAGTGTGCACAACAACGCCCCTCCGGAGTGTGAGAGAGACTGTGGCTCTGCTGTTTTCCGAGTGTGTTGGGTGTTTTAGTCTGGTATTCACAATCTCGCCTAGAATCGTCCGTTTAAAAGTGACTCAGCCTGCTCATCTTCTCATTAAACAGGCGGTAAGCATGTTTACCTATTAAATCTGTCTGTTTTTGCCACTTTCTTAAGAAAGTGTTGGTGGCTCCCTGTTAATTGTAGTTTGAAGGGGGAAAATTAGCCTTTATTTAGTTCACATCAGCTAAACCTTGTGTGACCCTGATCATCTTTCTCGCCACCACCCAGTCTCAACAGAATCAGAATGAATTTCCCTCAAATTTTTTCATTTCGCCCTCTCTCTTTCTCTCGACGGCATATTTTCAGCAGTCACGACAGTTTGGATTGGCACGAGGACCACAAAGTTTTCATTTCAGAAGTGACTGTATGGAGACGAAGGAAACCAACCAGAACCGGTTTCCGTTCTGCTTTTCCTCATGTATTAAAATATCCATATGCGTAGTTGTTTATGTTGATTTGTATGTAGTCATATGAATTTAATATTTACTTCCATTCATTTTTACTTCTAACATTACTTTTGTATTCTATTTTTTTATACCCGTTTATTGATTTATACCTTCAAAACCATGAGTAAACAGTATAGCTGAGGAATTATTTTTTTTTACTTCAGTCAAATAAAAAAATAAAATAATAATCACTAAAAAATCATCCAAAATATATAATGAATGCTACTATGTAAAATAAAGAATTTCTATTATAATAATTATAATAATAGAATAATTATAATAATTGTTATTATTATTAATTTATCACTCAAATTCTTATGCTGATTGTAATGAAAAAAATATATTATTATTTATTATTATATAAAATTATATTTGGCAAAAAAGTTTCTATAACATATCTCATATTATTATTATTATAATTATTATTATTATTAATTTATCACTCAAATTCTTATGCTGATTGTAATGAAAAAATATATTATTATTTATTATTATATAAAATTATATTTGGCAAAAAAGTTTCTATAACATATCTCATATTATTATTATTATAATTATTATTATTATTAATTTATCACTCAAATTCTTATGCTGATTGTAATGAAAAAATATATTATTATTTATTATTATATAAAATTATATTTGGCAAAAAAGTTTCTATAACAAATCTCATATCCTAAAGAGATTTAGAGGTGTTTTCATTTGAGCACATGTGTAACAGGAGCGCGAGTTGATGTGTCTGTGTTTCATTCAGGCCTGTTGCATGGAGGCGAGGAGACCCCTAGTGGTCACACAAACTAACCTGCTGCTCCAATGCCCCCAGATTTCCCTCAAAACATGCAGATTGCATCGGTCTAGCCAGCACATTTATCAAAACCAAAGAAGACATTTATTAAATAATACGTTTTTTTTTTTAATCAATAAAATGACACGCTTCCTCTGAGGATGCTAACTGTGAAAGTCACCATCGCCATATGACTTTGTGCTCAAGTACACCGTACAGTTATCTATATTCACTTAAAGACCTTTCAGACCTGCACCGCCATCAATGCCTTACTGACTAGAGCAACATGTCCATCATTGAACCTTTCTTAACTTTCTTTAACTTTTTGTGTGTGCAGGCTGCACTCGCAGAGAGGCAGTCTTGGTCTTCTGAACAGCTCCACCCTGATGAACAGCACAGGTGCCGAGTCTCAACATGCTGCACGTCGGCCACGATGATGTCAGCAGCACTGTTGAACAAGTCAACAGTAACGGTAGCTGCAGCCCGGGCCTCTCTCCGCAGCAATATGGGTAAGACTATAGTCAACTCACAGTGCCTTGATATGGAGTGTACTAATAAATAACACAATAACCTAAAGTTTAAATGGGGGATTTAGTTTTTATGAAACAACGGAAAAATATACAAATATTTTTCATTATTTTTAATGAAAAATAATATAAAAATTTTTTAATACACCCCCATTCCATTGTCGATTTTCAAAGAAGTCTCTTATGCTCACCAAGGAGGAGTTATTTGATCTGACATATAAAATTGTTTAAATTTAAAATAACTGTTTTATGTTCTAATATATTTTAAAAAGTCATTTATTCGTGCTGATGGCAAAGCTGAATTTATTCCATTCTTCAGTGTCACATGATCCTTCAGAAATAATTCTAAAATGCTGATTTTCTGTCTCAAGAAACATTTCTTATCATCAATGTTAAAAACAGAAATATTTTGTGAAAACTGTCATGTATGGAGCCAATTTTGTGCCATAAATTAAACAAACAAATCCAGCACTTTGCAAACAAACTCGATCTGCTTTGCAAAGGAAATTAGTCCCCTATTTTAGCGCCATCTATTGTTATAGAAGAGGAAGTTACTCATCTGCATTTGTAAGAAAATCTGCCTGAACGCATTTTAGAGAAAATCAATCCAGAGATCTAACAATCACAACAGACAGAGATGTATTTGTATGCACTAGATTTGGTATTTGTTCATAGGTTACATGCAATTTGTAGGATGGTTTGTTTTTATTTGTGAAATATTATCTAGGCTCAATTATTTATGTTTGTAAAACACAATATTGATTACTTCACTACATTTTTGCTCAAATTGACCTTTGTTTTTGCAAATTGCTTTGTTTGTTTGCGAGTCAATTTTTCCTTTCCAAAGCGATGAGTTGCGAGTTTGTTTGCAAAATTCTGGATTTGTTTGCTTAATTATGGCCGCATAATTCGCTCCATAGTTATGCATTTTTCACGATAGAAAGTTCAAATGAGCAACATTTATTTGAAAAAGAAATGTTACAAATGAATTTTTAAATTTTCATCTATGCATTGTTGCTTTAAAAACTGTTGAACTGCAGTGTATATAATTTATTAATAATAAAAAGAATCACAATAAACAACATATACATAATATAATATAAATTAATCATATTATAATTATACATATATATATATATATTCTTAATGAAATCTTAGGGATTATATTACAAATGATATAACATTATGTAAATGTATATATTTTAAATTGAATATTGAAAAAGTGACATTTAAGAAGTGTTGCATATTTAAAGATTTATCTCTCATTTGCTATATCTATTTTGCTTCTATAATTTTACGTAAAGACTGACTTAGTGTGTTACTGTCTCAGACACCAAATCCATGTGAAAGAGGAGCCAGCTGAGATGGAGGAGGACTGCAGACCCGTGTCTCTCATGGCAGCTGTCAATCAAAACCTGAGCATGCCTGGTGACGAGCGTGACATGGAGGAGCTTCCCACGGAGGAGCTGGAGTAAGAGGAAGCGTTGACGGAGGCGGAGCTCACCGGCCCGACCACTCCCTCATATTCAAGATGTTCATGATCAAGTGAGAAAACAAAGATACAAAACCAACTACAACTTCAAAAACCAAAACAGGGTTAGACCTCATCTGTTCACAATGCAAAAAAAAACACACGTCCACCCTTTGATTTTTTCGTTTCCTCGGTCAGTACCCTCGAAAAGGCCCTTTGAGCAAGTGCGTTTATGTCCTCCTGTGTTTGAAACATGGTCTGATAGAAGTATGGACCAGCGCATCTAAAGCTACTGAGGGAAAACTGACGTCAGTATACACGCTTAGTAATTTTTTTCCCCCAGAAGTCACTTGAGGTTTCTCTATTTTAAGTCTTTTTAGCTTTAATTTTTATGTTCCTTGGGCCTGAGAACACTGCTTTTCTATGGGATAATACACAGCGGTGATTTACCTCAGAAAGATGTTCACATGCCTGACAAGAGAGGAAAAAGAAGCCGAACACACACCTTCGGAATGACTTGTGCTTTCAACCGGATTTTTGTACTCATTCAAAGGGGATGTTGTAAGACTCAGTAACTTTGCAGGTCACACAGATAAATTCACCACTCTTGACAAAAGCAAAGACTGAAACAACACAAGCTGATAGACTGGTAATCGCATCCCTGGCCACCTGACCAACTCCTTTGTTTCTTTTTTGTCTCCCTTTCATGACTGGACTGGAGAAACAGGGGACACGTTCTGTTCTCGAGGCGGTGTTAGCCTCAGTGGATGCTTGCGCTGTCCTTATCTTCATCTGATGGTATCCACAAGAGTCTTGCTTTTCCCCTTCACTCTTTGTCAGACTAAACATAGAAAATGTTGCTACCCCCAAAAAAGGCATATTTCAGGAAAAGGAACTTTTTTTCTGTTGTTCTCCTGTGGTGCTGTTATGACAGCCAGACTGACATGAGGCTTGTGGAGGACCGGCTCAGAGACTTTATTGACTGTATTGTTGATTATAATATGTGTGCAGTAGCTTTCGATTTCGTTTCGCTTTCATAGTCATCTATTTCTTTAAGGATCAACGTTTTTCATTGTGATGTAATTGAACTATTATATGTCTTCTGTTAATGATTGTTTTGTTTTGTTAAATCATCATTCCAAATAGGGGTTACGTTTGGGAGAGAAGTTCCAAAATCCTTATTCTACAAACTCCACCCCCCAAAAAACGCATCCTAGCGTTAGATCACACGTAAAATGAGGATAGCACTTAGCGTTAAGTGAAGACTTCCGAAACTGAACCACAGATGAAATCTAACGTTAAATACCACTCTAACATTTCTATAGCAGAGAGAAGCTGAAACTAAAGAGGTGGAATACGCATCGCAGGGCTCCTGTAAAATCATGAAAAACTTTACAGGCACTCATATCTCTCTTTTTCACAAATTTGCTTCATTTTTTTGTTTATTTTCGAGTATTTTGATCTTATTTTCCCAGATTCGCGGCATTTCCTTTGTTCGTTCAGAGTTTTCTGTAGTAGCCAGTTGATATCAGCTGCGATACAAAATATTGCTTTAACGTAAAAGATAACACGGTCACGGAATACCTCAGACCACAGTGTTTTCCCCTCTCGCTGTTATTACAAAGGGGATTTGTACTGTGGCTAACCAATATAGTGACTCTCTCATTATCAGTTCAAAGTTCTATAGTTATTAGATATATAAAAGTTATTTGCAATTCACTGTGTGAGTAGAAAGTGTCTGATTAGCATGTGAGATTTTGCTTTCACTGAACTATAAAAAAAAAAACTTTTCTCAGTAGTGCCATGCCAAATTTTGAGTTTTAATTTAATATATGTTGCTTTATTTTAGTTTTTTTCCCCATTTTACTTTTGTTACAGGTAACCAAAGAAATATTTAGTAAACCAAAAAAAAAAAAAACTTTTGTTTTTAATTTATCATTTCTTCTTCTTAGAGAACTGGCCAAAAGAACACAAACACGTCATTTGAATATTTAATTTATCCTTTTTTCCAGTTTAAACATGTTTTTTGACTCACTGACACTACAGAGCATTCCAAAAACCAAAGTGTAAAATGCTATTTTTTTGTTGTTGTTTAAAAAAGCAAAGAACTGTTTTAATATAAGTTAACCTAATGAGTTCTTAACACTACATATGTTTAAAGGCCAAAAAACAAACCGAAAAGGAAACAAAAAGCAAAAAAAAGCAGTATTAACAAACCTCTTGCAGTTCCTTAGTTAATGTACAAAGCACTTACGATCTGAGAAAGGAAGCTCTCTACCCCATCTTAATGCTCAGGCGATTGCAGTGTTGAGAACGCAGTCTTCAGATTGCAAAGGACGTACATGCAAATGGCACTTCAATAACAGTTTGTGACACTAGTATCCAGCAGCAATTACTTGGCATTATGGTTTACTTCAATTAACAGTATTTCACAATAAAACACAGTTCAACGAAAACCAAAAAGCAGGCAAGCACTTGCTTGCTGTGCTTACCCTGCCTGTTGAACAGTATTATTGACCACACTAATAAGGGATGGCTGATAGGGACTCAGATCGTTTCAAAAACAACAGGTTCAAGTAATTATTTTCCACTTTTTTATGTTGGAGGATCTTTCACGAGAGACCTGTGTGTTCATTTAATACACACCTTCGAAACACCTACAAAGAAATAAAACCAAATATAATGCTACCTCCTTTTGAAAACGATTCACAAAATAGATAGGCCAATGAAAGTCACCTGTAGTCATTCAAAAGGTTTAAATCCCTTCTAGCTTTTCATTCATACACAAAATAATAATAATAAAAACCAAAATATGATTCTTGTTGCATAGCTGTGAACGTAGCTTGTGGATTCCTCTCAATTCCAAATTATGGAAACAAATAAACGAGACACAACGGGGAAAAAAGACGACTACCTCTCCACCCCCTCCTGAAAAAAAAATGCTGAGTTCTGTTAAGTACGAAGCATTAAGTCGTCAACATATTTAAAGGGTCTACTCCAAATCACATATTCCCCACTTTAAGTGATCTATTAGCATAGTGTCTATGTACAGGTCCTCTGTGCAGAGGCTTAATTGTGTGTTTTAATTCCACATGCATAATGAGAGGCCAGGCCAATGAGAGCCATCGAGCTGGCCGGTCATTAGAGCGTACTCAATGGGCCAGTCAGTTGGGTGTCAGAAATGATGATAGGCAGAATGCATTAACGGCAGGCCACTCTTGCACGGACCCCGCTTCCCAATTAATGCAAAGTGTAGCTTCTGTGACGGCTGTGGAGAAAATAGCACACACACACACACACAGCGCCATCCCAGAGAGATCATCACGCTCCTAGTAAAACAGGCCTTTATTTTTATCTGCACGACTAAACCAAAATATCCAAAGAGAAGCATCAAGCTTGTGCTACAAGAACTGAGGATTGCGGAGGAATTGAAAAACTCACAAATCAATTGCTGCATTCACGAAACGGACTACAGTTGTGCTTTAAGGTACATGTGTAAACAAAGCTGTTTTGTAAGATGTGGATTGAAACACATCAGTGGTGATCGCCATGACTCCTTTGTTACTTTTACGCGAGTTGTAATGATGTATTATTGTATATTACCGTTCGGCTTAGCTGCTCTTGAGGGCATTCCCTTCTTTTTCGTGTTTCATTTACTTGTTTTCTTTTGGCTTTTCTTTTTCCGCACCTGTTTTTTAGCTATTGTAAAGTTTTGAGCTCAGAATTCCTATACTGTATTGCTTATGCTAAAAGTGTATGTATTTATCATATTATGTGCTGCAGGTATCATGGTTAAATTTTGTTTTCCTCCCCCCACCCCCATCAGTTTTTCTGTCATAAAACGTCTGGAACGATGATTCTCTTTTTTTTTTTTTTTTTTTTCTTTTTGTGTATTCTTTCTGAAAAAAGACAGATTAAGAGTTAGATAAGTGGTTTAGGTAACACACCTGTTTGTATATTTATCTTAGCTAGGTCTATTTTGATACTTTTTGTCTCTGTAGTGCATTTATGCATTTTTAAGGAAAAAGAGAGAAAACAAACTAAAAAGTTGAACTCATTGTGTAATGATACCTCAGAAGGACTTTTCTCAGAAGACAGGACCAAAACTTCAGAAAAACAGTGAAGAGAAAACAAAAACATTGTAGAAAAAACGTGTAGCCCTCTCTTGCTTATAAGAAAGAGCAACTTTAAGGTGTTTTTTTGTTAATTATTGGTCCTTTAGGTGCCAATATGTGTACAGACTCCCTTTTAAAGTCAACTCATTATTACCACGAGCACTCAAAGCTGTCTCTCAGAAGGCAATAGCGCTCCATATCTGTGCAGAAAGTCTCTGAGAATGTGCATGGATTGGCTCTCTTCAGCATAACTCGGTGATTATGTCGATCGAGAGGGTCTTCCTTATATTTTCAAGACTTTTCTGCACCGCGCTTTCGACCACTGTTTGCCATTCGCTGTGAACTTGGTGTGGCTTTTCCATCGGTAGCATACCAAATAAGATTGTGAAAAGGCTTTTAGAGATGCAGTTCGTTTCCAGTGACCACCAAAGGGATTGTGGATAGACATTTGTATTCCAAATCGATCAAGTCTGCCACAACTTTAACCAAACTAATGACTGGCGTAGGTGACAGCGGTATTTTACACTTCACGGCTATCCACCCTACAACCCAGAGCTCCATTGCCCGGTTATGAATAGCTTTGAGATGCCTCTCTTGAGTAAAACATGGGAGCTTTCGCCTGATGGTATTAACTTCTTCGGCCAATCAAATGGAACTACCACTTCGACTCTCCTCTCATTGTATTTTTACGAATGTGTGTACATTTTCAGCAGTGACTTCTATGTACTTTAGTTTCATTTTAACTTGTTTACTTCTCTTTTTTTTACATTTGTTTTGCTTTTTCAGATGAGACTTGGGGAAGAATAGGTGGTGGCTTTTGAAATGGTATAGAAAAAAAGGCAACTAGCCATCCGCCTTTGTCATTCTAAACCCCGGTGACCATGTTTATGCCAGTCACTGCCGTTTTTCTTCATGCTGTATAAAAAAAACACATATATCTGTGTATTTGTAACCTGAATCTTCTTGTGTCTGTTCATGCAGACAATAAAAAACTGTACAGTAGGTCTAGTTGCATGTAATCTGTACTAATTATTGACAATGGCATTATAAAATGCAATAAAAATACTTATTACACTGTCTAAGGCTGTGCATTTTAAGTTTTTATTAACACTTTAATTAAAATTAACATATTAATGCGGTTTTGTAAATAACCCTCTGATTCATGTATTAAGTCACAAAGGAATTTTGTTTCAGACCCCGTCTTTTACAACATAAATATACTGGTGTTTACATTAAAGGGTTAGTTTGTTCAAAAATGAACTCACCCTGAACACAAAATACTATTTTGAAGAATGTTGGTAACCAAGGAGTTGATGGACCCATTGACTCCCCAAAAAATGGAAAAAACTTTGGAAAAATTGAGGGTGAGTAATAGCCTGCATGCCAGCCTGAACTCCGCCCACAACATTTTTTGGACGGGAAGTTCGGTCTGGACTCGATCCATTGAGGAGATAATTATGATCGGTTCAGAAATCGTCAGGCCAATCAAATTGCCAGGGCGGGCTTTATACGATGATGGACAGGTTGATCTGCAAGTAATCATCACGTTATCGTTTCCCTCATAGATGACTGCAGCTGTCGCGTCTGTTGTGAAATAAATCGACAGTGCATTAATTTTAATAGACAAACAGAGAACTGCAATTAAGGCATTTGTTTTGCCGTCCTTCCCACACGTGATTTGGGAAAAGTGTAACTTATCAGCTGGCTCCAATGGTCACTAAGAAGATGGGACGTAATGAAAAGCCTGTGGTCGTTGTGGTTTCTGCTTTGGTCGCACTCATGGAGAAGTAAGTAAAAGAAGCAACACTCGTTATTTAACTTCTAAAATAAGTAAGTTCTGTAGTTGAAAACTGCGCTATGCAAAGAAGTTGACTTACTGCGTTGCTTTGATTGGTTGTAGGGAAATGGGAGATGTTCAACGTCACTTTCATCTTCATCAGACCCTTCTGTCACAAGTCTTGTGTGTGTTGGTGCATGATCATGCAGATACGCGGTTTGAGCATCAGGTGCTCATGATCCTCCAGCTCATGATTTTTGACTCGTGTCCATCAAACACAGTCAGGATTGTCAGCGCAAACCATCACTGATCCACCCTGTGCTTCACTCTGAAGATTGGCCACCAGGCATATAGATGTGAAACCTCCAACATTGGCCAGTGTTTCAGTTTCATTGTCCAACCCCTGTATATTATTGGATTCATTATGTTCAGTACAGTAGACTGACAAATTTTAATATGGCAAGTAAATCGCTTTGGGAGCTTGTGCAAAATGTGCTCTCAATTAAGTGCAAGCAAGGGAGGTGGCTTGCCCTAATCATGCAAAATGCATGTGACACTTGGGCACATTGACTTTGGTGTAAAGTGGGTGATTGAACCAGAAAGCAAAGAACTCAACTTCAAGGAAGTGGAATGTCTACAGAGCACTTGCCTTTCCAACTAACTTAGGAATGGGAACATCATGGCCCTGTCCATTTGATGATATATAGAAAAGAAACTTAAGTGGTTGTCTTTATGTGCTTCACGTATGTTGAGTAATAGGCTAATGCTTGCAATTACCTCTTTGTGTAATGGCATCCAGCTAATCGCTTGATTGTATAATTTATTGCCCATATTTAATGAGCACAAACCGTCTCTCACTTACTTTAAACTTTGTTGAGTAAGCTGTAGACAATGATCTACTAGAAGTGCTGAATCTTAAAGCTACACTGTGTGATTTTAACCCCCATCTAGTGGTGAAAGGTATATGACCATCCAGTGAATATTAGTTTCTGTTCCTCTCAATTCCGATTTCGTTTGAACTCCTACGATGGCCAATGTAGTCCAAGATTAACATGGCTTCCAGTTCAACCTCGTCCATGAGTGTTAACTCAAACGTAAACGCGAAAGGCGAATCTTGAATTAACGGGTATGTCCTCTTTGGCTAATGTACTTTCAAGATGGAGGAGCAACATGGCGACTGACATTAGAACCCCTTACCCGTATGTATTTTCAATGGCATATTATACACTCACGAGAATACTTTATTACTTGAACGAAGTAAATATACATTAATGAGCACATATATTTTTGAAAGAACTAAGTGTTTTTAGCTAAGAATAAACTAAAAGAGTTACACAGTGTCTAGCATAAACTGACTAGCATAAAAAAAGATTTTTGCTGATTTTTTTATTATTTTTTTTATTAATTT
>JAQIUQ010004142.1:0-20093 GCA_030378365.1 Hybognathus amarus
AGGCACATTACCTTATGAACAAGGTCCAGAGGCTGACAGTAAAACTAAAGTACTCAGTCAAATGTCTACTTTAGTAAAAGTTCTGAAGTACTTGTTTTTAAAGAATTGAGTATCAAGAGTACAAGAGAACATTCTCTAAATATTGTCTTACTACTGCCACAGTGCTTACATTTATGGACAGAAACGTCCTACATGGAGTTACGAAAATATTCATGTTAATACCTTGGAGAATGCAAAAGGACTTGAAAGTAAATCAAGTCATTTTCATCTTTTTACCTTGTTGCTTTTTTAACATTTAAGAAAATTTCAGAAAATTTAAATAGTCTGGAGAGGTGGGGCCATGGGTTGGTACATTGCATCGGGATGGACATAGGATGGACCTGCAATGGACCTTCATCCATTGTTTTGTCCATGGTTTCGTCTCTCATCTTAAACTGACCACTTTGGGAAAGCTGAAGGTGATTGCTGATAGGCTGTCCCAATCAGTGGCGCCTGCACAATCTAATCACATTTGCGAGTGAAACAACAAATTAAGGGTTTCTGAAGATTTTTTCTTCTTTTTTTTTTAAGTAGTAACGGGTACTCACGGCTTACGGATAGAAATGTAGTGGAGTAAAGAGTACAAAATTTCCCTCTCAAATGTACTTGAGTAAAGTAATGAATACTCCCCAAAAATTATATCTCGAGTAAAGTACAGATCCCTCAAAGTTGCACTGTACTCAAGTAAATGTACTCTGTTACTGTCCAGCTCTGACAAGGTCAACCATTTATTGTATGAACCAAGGGAAATATCTTATCAAAATACCATTTTGAGGATTGGGGGAAACTTAAAATATAAAACTATTTAACTAAGGCATAGGTTTATATAACCCAGCATTTGAATTCCTTAACTGTAATATTTGTGTATGTAGTACAAAATTAATTTGTCACAACATCCTTATATATTTATATATAACTATAACGTATTTGGTGCTTTCCTTTTTTATTATAATTGGGATTCTAACAAGTTCATAACCGCATGACAAAATGGGTTATCTATGGCGCATCTTCAAAAAGAAAGGTGTTTATAAATTTCCATTTAATTTAATCTCCCTGAAGCAGTCCAGTAAAACGCTCTATTGTAAATGATATTGCCAAGTGACAGCAGTAATCTATTGGCCACTCATGACATAGCCTAATTCTGACACAGTTGAGCACTATTGTATAATTGACTTCATATTCACACTACATAATTATTTGCAAATGCTCAACTGGCCTCTCAAGATGTGTATTTTGGCTTCCCCTGACATGTGTGGGGCAGATATCACTTGCCAGTCTCCTTTTTCGTGAGAGAGAGAGAGAGAGAGAGAGAGAGAGCAAGTGTGGATAAATGCTGACCTATGAGGCAGCTGTTGGCCATTCACCAGTGTGTTTGAAACTTCCTGTTGGTTCTTTGGAGCCAGCAGAGGTGCGTGACTGTGCAAAAGTGAATGTTTTTATGTTAAAGAGAACCAGGAGACATGGAATGTCACGCATGGAGATGCCAAGACCTGAAACAGAGATACAGACCCCCCAACTTTCTTCACACTGCTCTATCTCCTCACAAAACTTTCAAGCACAAGATATAGTGCTGTTAAATCCTCCCTAAAGCCTGTTAAATACCAGACATTTTCTTTTTTAATGAGCTTACAGTGTTTTCCCCCTCCTCTATTGTACTTGCTAAATAATCTGTGAATTTGGATAAATTCCAAAACAGTTCTTTGAAGCTTTTTCCCCCAAGCGTGTGTTTCTTACTCTTGGCCAGTTTACAAGCCCCAGATTAGACTCTATTGTTTCAGAGCCAAGCTTAGTGAAGATCGCTTACTCAGTAGTTATCAGCATGTCTCTTCAGAGGATCAGCTACAGACATTTCCTTAAATTATTTTTCTTTTTTGCTCCCTTATCACATCCCTGAGGGGTCATTGCTATAAAAATTGTGTCAAAGTCATGATTGGCTCACAAATGTGTAACAGGGGAGCACTGAATGTGGGCTTTAAATGTGGTGCTCTGCTTTAATCCATCTGAGATGCTCCACTAAGTGGCACCACCTGTTTCCTGTAGCACTCAGTACAATTGCAGTGCGTTGAGTAAAGTACAGATAAATGTGAATAAATACGCAACAGTCATTGAGTTTTTGTTTCTGGGAGCAGCATACCATGGCTGAGGGTAATTAATTCAAAGGCCTGGCAAAGACCAACCATAAAGATGGAATAAAACATGTTTATTGCAATTTTCAGATAGTTGAACAGGAAAATAATATAAATGTAGAGAGAGAGTGATGATCTAGTCATCCCAGGGCTCAAGACTAACATGTGATGGGGGTGGCACTGGTGAAAATGGTAGCACAACCACCTGATTACAGAAGTAGCACAAAATAGAGACAAAACAACAATAATAGTTGTTGTATTATTAATAATATTGCATATATATTGGTTTAAGTTGACAAATATTGTTTGGCTTGTCCCATAGAAATACACACTTGTACAGTATAAACCATATGATATTATTATCATACTAATTCGTGTAATTTCGGATAAAAACAAAACAAAAACAAAATATATAATTATTGAACATTTGGCTAAAAATAAATACTACAGTGATATTTATTTTAAATTTGCATCAGTCTGACCTCTAACAAACTGACAAGAAAAATGGTTGCAATATGTTACCATTTAATTGCGGTCTTGAGCCCTGTATACAGACATTTCTGAACACATACTACACACTTACTCAATAAAATGACAGACATTAACTTCAGTTCACAATTGTTGATACTTGCAAATAGTTCTTATGAAAGCACAATTTCCACTTTACATAACCTAGAGCAGCTCCCAGCATGTACTGTTACATTTCACATGTTGCATAATGATTTTAGAAAGAGCATTCTCAGTTATTATGCAGACATGACACAACACATAAGGAATCTGTCCTTTATCACTTGTTTTTTTTTTGCCTACTATATTTGCATTTTAACATTTAATCTGGTGTTTAGCACCTTCTTTTTCTCAAAGTGATTTCAAGTACACCAGTTGTGAATTCGAGGAACGCAGGCTGCAGCGTAATTTGATTCTGTTGCCCTCCAATTCCCAAATCTCTATCCCTCTGTTCTCTGTGCCCTGTGGCCAGCACTTTGTTCCAGATGCCTGCAGAGCTACAGTGCGGACCCTGTCTGCCAAACCTGAAGCCGATAATAATATTAGCCTACAGCTGCATAAAATCGCACCTCATTTTTATGCCTTTCATTTCATCTGTTCTTTTTTTTCTTTTTACCTTTCCCTCCTTGTTTTTCCAATCTCTTGCCCTGTGTTGGCATAATATCACCCTCGGTGGATTTTAAGAGTGATGGTTTTAATTAGTCAGGGTAATGACAAGTAATTAACTCCCAACACAAGTGGCCGTTGCACTGCTCCTCCAGTCACGCCTCTGAGATTGCCGGATATTTAACAGTTTTCTTTGTCACGTTACGGCAATATATTTTTTCTCCAGGCATACACAGAATAGTGAAGTTGTGAGTTTTACACTTCGACTGCAAATTATTTCTAGATTGAAAGGGATTTTGTTTTCACTGGAGCACAAAAGAAAGTACTTTTCAAATGGTGTAAGCTCTTGTATTATATTAAAAAACTGAATTTACAGTCTCCACCGATTAGGGAGGTCTCGCGAAGTCAAAGGAGAAGTTCTGGATCTCAGAGTTGGAGAAAGTTCTAATTCAAGCATGTCTCTTGCCTAGCCTTGAGTTCAGCTATTCCACTGAGACGCACGGGGGTGTGAAATATCTCGAAGTCTCTTGTCAGTCTCTCTCTCTCTTCTTTCTCTTTTGTCTCTTTCTTCTGAAAGCGCATTAGTAGGGGTTGCTGAGGACAGAGCAACTCTGCCACAAAATAAAGAAAGGCTGGGGTTTGAGGGTTGAGAGTATTTCAAAGTGTCCCTGTAAAGCCACATGGCTGCTCAGTCTCTAATACCAGGCCTCATACCTGACTGCTCGAAGATTATAGAAAGTCTCAGTGTGCGTTCCCAGATCTCAGGAGTAAATAAGGCAACACCACAGAAAGGAGAGATAGAGATTGAGAAAAAGAGACACAGAGGGAGATGGAGAGGTTTGAGGCAGAGAGTAATTCAGAATCAGCTGTGTATAGCCTGTTTTATTATTCTGCGTCAAATCGACGGTGTACCCCGCAGACCCCTCTGCGCTCGCCACGAACCCCTCTCCAACCCTCCGCCGTAGCTCAAAGTGCACCTCCAAAATAATTTAACTACGCGTCAGGTGACGCAGACCTCAAGGGCTGTGATTGGTCAGATTATAGGCTACATAATTTCCGGAGTGTAACTTTTCCGATTTCCCCCTCCCGCTATAGCTATTTTTAAAGTGACCACTGACTGCACTGTTTGTTTCAACAATGGATCAAGTTGAGGAAAGTTTGATTCTTCTACGAACATTTGCAATAAAATAATTTGTTGTTCAACGTTGATTAGCTCCATATGAAACAACAATCTCTCTCTTTCGCTCACCATTAGGCGCGTTTCCATTACAGACTGAGATTTGCACAAAACTTTTGCGATTTTTTTTTTTTCTAAATGTTGAGTGCAAAATGGCAACAACTATTGCAAAATGCCGTCGTTTTCAATAACCGATGTCATGCGACTAAAACATCTTTTTTTTTCTTCCGATAAGTCATTCCAAAAATCATGGCAACGGACGTTGGTAGGTTTATAACCTATATCAGTGCCACTGCACTAAACATTATTATTATTATTATTAATATAAGGAGACGGGGTCTGTTATCCAAGCATTAATGGCAAGGAAAGACTCAGAGTTCCTGGGTGTTTCTCCCTCATTTCTGCTCCGAGGTCTCGATTGTGGCATTTCTTCTGAGTCTAGTAGGCTATTCCTGTAATTATTGTTTCTTTTATGAATTTAATTTAATGAATTTAAAGAACTCTGTCTCGTATTATGTCCAAACGTTCAGTGTACTTTTGTGTCCATTCGTTTTCCCTTATTTAACCCCGTAAAAATTAACAGTTGTTGTATTAAAACGTAAAAGTTGAACACCAAAAATTGACTTTGAACTGTGTTTGAACCTTCACCAAATGCTGCGCAAATATATATATAGATATATTGATGAATTTTCAGATATTTGTTTTGACTTTTTGCCCTTTTATTAAGCATTTAAAGTATTCACAAATTAATATGGAAAAAAATGTAGATTTTACTGGTTTTTCTAAGGCCAAATTATAATTTTTCCGGCAGTGACTGAATGAGAAGAGCCATATAACCATATAACCACAGCCTAGAGAAAGGTGATTTATAGGTTATAGGCTATAATAAATGTGTCTGAAAAAATAACGAGGCATTTTAATTGTTTATTAATAAAAAAAAAAATTGAAATCAGAGTCAAAAATCTGAATCTCTGTATGCACCTTAGAGAGAAATGCAGCTTTCATACAAATGACATAATCAGAAGGTATTAGCTTTCGATTTGAATTTGTTCGTTTTAAAGTGGACATTTCAAGTTTTAGCCTACACAGGCTATATTGTGTTTCAGTTCTCGTGCTTCAGTTCACGGAGACCATGAAAGCGCGCCTGATTGTTTTATTTTATTTTACAAAAGCACAACGTTTTCTTGTTATTGTGAGATTACGCAAATAAAAGTAGTTGCGACCAGAAATGATAGAGTATTCTTCAAGTTGTTTGATGTTCCATAGAAAAAAGACCGGTTTGACATGAATGATGGAATTTTTCAGTAAACTATCCATTTTAAGAAATAATCACATGTGATAGTGTAATGCAGAATATTGTTGTGAAACTTAACTAAGATTGTACCAATAGAATGCTGAAGTACATTTTCCAAGCAGTCTTTACACATAAGACACTTCATTCCTGTTGTCGTGGGAAAAGTGCTATAAAATTTAGGTGGGCTTCCCCCCACAGCAGCAAACATTCCATGTAGCGCAATGCCTTGAATGCCATAAAGTCTATATGACCATTACTCACATACTATATTTTTATTCCTATGTTCCTGATGTTGTTTACTGGCAAATACATGAGGCCTGTTTACAAGTCAAGTAAAATTTCCACACATTTTCTGCCTCTAGGGTTCACACACGTTGTGTCCTGATATACACAACTCATTGAAATTTTGCACTTTTTTTATTATTATAATTTTTTTTGTATGTACTTGGCCAGCTTAAAACAACGTGCATGTCTAAAGCACTAGATTGTTAACCCAGAGATCTGATTCAAAAAGGCTTTTGCAAACGTGGCGTAATTGCCGAGATCATTAAGAACAGGTTCTTGAAATTCCTCATTGCTTCAGCCACATAATGTGGAAGGTTTAGCTGAAACTATGATGCCTGCACTGTAAATCTCCCCTGCCTGCTGTACGGCTTGATTATGATGAGGAATTAAAGCTCTGCCTTTGATAACGGCTGGGTTCCAGTTGCTAATGCTCAGTGATCCACAGCAATGGGAGAACAAAAGTAGCTGACGCACACTTTAGTGCCACAGAGGTATAAAGGCAGACTTCTGTTCAGCAGCATTACCGAGGCAGGCTTCAGTGGTCTGTGTTTTAAAGCTAAAATGGTTCATAAACGTGATCCCTGTCTGTCCACAGCCCCAGCTCTGCTCTCACACTCACCCACAACAGCTTATAAACTCTCTGAACCCTGCAGGTTCCCCTCTCTCATTTTTCTCTTTCTAGGTCTCTGTAATGCTTTCCTCTAATAAACTGAATGTGTATTATAACACAGCTTTCTGGAATACTTTGATTCTGATTGGTTAATCACAGCATTCAATGGCCAAATATTTGTGTACAATGCTAAAGTTCTGAACTGTATGGTAGACTTTCTTATTACCCTCTGGTCTTTTTTTCTCCCTCAGAACTATATTTGTACAATTTTATCAGCTTTTTTATTTTATTTTAGTTTTTCTATCTTCGATATTGCACAGTAAACCTCTTCCTGATACACAAGAAAACTCTTGTTACTGTTTTGATCACCTGTCTGTAATTATATACAGTATATATAGCAGTGGCGTGCGGTCCATATAAGCTGTGAATGCTCTGCATACCCAAAACATTCATTTCATAGACTTGCTAATTAACATTAACATTATAAATTACTATAAATTCCCTTAATTGCAGTGAACCATAAAGCTTACATGATAAAATGTAGGCAATTATACGTATGTAACTCTCCATCATATATTTATGTGCCATAAATACGGTACTTAAATAAATACTGTTCCTTTTTTAAAATGAATGCGCTGTCTGCATCTTCTATAACAGATGCGATGGCTGAATCTACACATCTAAATTCTCCAGCGGCAGCTATTCTTTATTTTAAACTAATTTAACCCAAGCGCTCTTTGATGACGTGGATGATTGCATTATGGTTGATCATCTGTCCATCACTGTATAAAGCCTGCCCTGACAATTGGAGTGGTCCGAAGTCCGAACAGCTTTGCTTCGGGCACTACCCAACAGATCTAAGTCCAGACCGAATTTCCCATAGACAGTAAAAAAAAACAAGGACACATTGACCCCATAGATTTCAACGGAGAATGTTAAAGCCCATTAGAAGCACTCACTTCCGGATAGCCAAACGTACTGCGCAGGCTCAAACTGAGTTTGATGAAGTATATGTGACCTTTCTGTCCGCTTCTGACCTTATGCCGAGACAAATCTGAATTGAAATCTGAAACAAATCTGTTGTAAATATTTTGTCCCATTGCTTTGATGAATTCTCTATCTATGGGCTTCTCCCTTGACTTTATGCTCACTCAATTGCCTCATAGACAGTAAAAGATTGCCAACGAGCTTCTCCTCCTGTCTATATGGTAATTTCTCTATTGTGCGACAGAGAGTCCCGTGGTAATGACACAATTCGTTGCCTATTTTTACAAAAAATGGCTTCTATGGGGCCACAACTTAAGATACAAAGTAATGGAGCCTTTTATCTATTGTCCTGTTTCTTAAGAAATAAATAATGGACAAATTGACTCTTTTGACGCCACAGATGTAAAGTTATTCGCTGTCAAAGTGACGCTCAATGGAATGCAAACAGCAGGTGATGCTACAATGGCGGCTCCCAAGCAAAGCTTCAGTTTCCGGCTGGTGACTTTCTGAACCTCAAAATTTTGTGGACGGGGCTAAGTTCGGCTGGCATCCAGGCTAGAAAAATGTGCTGCTGCTGCCAGATCACAAAAGTCGCGTTTGTTTTTGATACAAAACTAAATAGACTAAATCAAGTGGAAAAGTGTAATAACTGATACTTTTTTCATAGTAGTTCGTTTTCTCTATAAGGAAATATAGTGTTAATGGAAACTTATAAACTGAAGATAATACTGTAAATCAACCTACTGTAACTATCTGAGGCTGTTAATCGTAGTCTATGACTCATGTGTTCAGAGTCATCAGTTTGCATTAGTTCAACATATTTTTAAATAATAGCCTACGTTTATTTATATTTTTATATTTTATTATAGCTACTTACATTTATTCTAATTATATTTTACTTATAATAGGCTTCTAATATTGATTTCTTTATGTGTATTTTTAAATCAATACAAAATCACTTCTGGCATACATTCAAATTTGACACCTGCCATGGTGTTTCTTATTTGTCTACTCTGTTTTAGATGCGTCGCGCCTACTCAAATCAAACACAACTCAACTGCTTGCACGGGTGCTTGTGAAGGCATCAACAGGTGAATGTTGGCTGCTTTGGCATGTGTCCTAAGCCTAACCAAAACCCATCCAGCGTATCTGCACCAGGTTCATTTTTGACATAAAGCATACCCGGTTAAAAAGTTACTATCGAGATAATTCATTACATTAGATAGGCCAATGTGTTTTTCTCAAAGTTCTTTTTAGGCTCACACATTCTCTGCTGTGGCTAGAGGTTAATTTTTGAGACTATTGCTGCTGTTATTGTGACTTTTTCTGCTCCGTCAGCAGCTGGTTCCAGATGTGAACTTACCCATTCCAGCTCCATTATTACTACACATACAGGATATAAGGCCTTGGGGTTCTGCACAGCACCACAGGATGCTTTCAAACCTCAGTAGGCAAAGTATCAGGGGATATTTCTGCTGCTGAAGTGAAGCATGAAGTGCTGCAAACACTTTTATTTGTCGTTGAGGAGGAGAGAATGTTGACGTTTCTGTTAGCTATGAGCTCAGACCCTGACAATTTGTCTGTTGTTGGAGTTTTGGTTAAGGAAATGGGAGGTGGGGGGTAAGCCCCTCATGAGTCGTCTTAGTTTGCTTGCTAGTGCTCAGAGGTGAAAGAGTTTAGTAGAGAAAATATATAAGGCCATCTGGTTACGTCGCTGTCAGCAGCTTGATTTGTCCGATGGTGATAGGTCAATATTCCTGCCACTCAAACTCTCTTTTTATTTCTTTCTCATTCTGCCTCTCTTTCTCATTATGGTCTATTTTTAAAAACTACATTTTTTTTGATAATCAACTAGTCTGTGGTCTAATAGTCTATTGTCTGAATAACTAATTGGTCTTATTTGGTTTGATTTGGGTTCACCTGATCCTTGACAGATGTTTCTCAAGGTGCGTTTACAGTACATTGTCCTAAGACGTTCATTTGAATGCTGTTCCTGCTATGGAGATAACATTTCTGAGAGTGTTTTACCATGCAAACTGCCTGAATGGTCATTCATTGAATGACTAATCAACTAATATGTCATCTAGACTCATCCCTGCTAAGGTCATTTCTCTAAAAAGCAATCATTTTGTCCACAAAATTCCGAGATAAGGAAAAAAGGAATAAAAATCCCTCAACAGAACCACACAAAAAAAGGTAGAAATTGGAGTCTGCCAAGATAAAAGGCAAAGATTCACTAAAAGGAAATAAACAGAGCAATGGACTGATGTTCCACAGAGAGATGCTGTGTGTTTATCAGACAGCCAGTAAAGCCCAGCTGGCTTCCATTTGGGTAGGTATGGGATAGAGGCCAGGAAGGAGCAGAGCTCAGTTGTACTCAACACAGCTAAACACAGCGCTTCTGCTCGCTAAGACCCAGTCCCTGACCCTCTTTGCATGTCATGCTGCTCTGAGCCTTCTCAGACAGTCCTGTATAATTACTAGGCCACATAATAAGACCACTTGGCTCCAGCGCTAACTTATAAAACACACACACAAACACATGCTGCTGACCACATGAATGCACTTTCACAGATACGTGAGCACAGCACACAACTGATGATCTAGCAAAATAGCTGATGCAAATATAAACACAAACTGAGCATCCATATTGTACAGTTGTTGCATTGAGATACTTTAAAAATTAATCTGAAAGCAATGCTTTGTGTAATCTCTGTGTAACTTTTATTTTCATTCTCTCTCCTCTGTGTTTGTGTTTTTTGGCTTCAGAAGGGAATGAAACCGGTGAGCAGACAGCACAGAATTCAAACACTCCACCCATGGAAAAGACAGGAGATGTGGAGAATGGCAACAACAACAACAGCCTGTCCCAACCAGACCTCACCAGCACTCCTGGCAAAAGCATAATATGTAAGCATGAAACAATTGGACTACATTAGCCAGCTCACAATTTGTTTGGGCTTGGTATGTCTGTTACGTGATAAATTGATGAGGAAACCAAGACTGATGACACTGTTTAGAGGGATTGAGATGGTAAGGTCTCTGTTATTAATTAAGTAGGTGAACTTGAGGCTGTCAGTTAAATCATGTATTTGTATTGCAGTTTTAATAGGACAGGAAATCATGTGGGGAACTGGATCAGGGGCCAGATTCAAGAAAATCTTCTTTAGAAAGAAGTTAAAAAAAGTTTTGTAAAAAAAATATTGAAAAGTTCTTAAGAAGTTCGGAAATCATTGTTTTAATAGTTTTTTTTTTCTTAAGAAGAAAATTACAGGCTTTAATGTTATCTGCTTGTAGAGCGGTTCTTGACGAAGACACTCAACTCAATAAAAATCACCTCAAAGGTGGCCTTTTTGTGCTGCCTGCGAATTATCATAAGAATCCTAATAAGCATGCACACTTTCTTTGCTTATTCTTAACTTTGGAGATTTAAATCAAGATTATCTTGTCAATGATTACAATGATTTTTAAAACGATTCCTTTCAAGAATTTGAATTCTTCTTAAGTCTTCTTAAACATTTAGTTTTTCTCAAAGAGAATAATAAGAAAATTACTATATGAGAGCCTCTGCACAATATGTCAGTGTAAGTACACAAACCTTACTGATCAAATAATCTGTACCGGTGCTGAGTCTGTTGTGTGTTTCTGAGTGTGTGTAGATGTAGACTGGGTGTGTACTACTCAGTAGGCTGTGACTAACTCCTCTGACTAAGAAATAGATTGTGGATATGTCCTGTCATTGACTCACCAGTCCCCTCTGGGACAGCGTATCCACCCATAACCTGAAATAACTACGTACTGTACACATAATGAGCACACTGACTATTCACATACTCAGCTGTGTTTGTGTTTATCTACAGCTCAGTGTATTAAATACATTTCTAAATCAGTACAGTACAAAAAAACGCAGGGTTTAACCATTATTGCTGTAAGAACCCGCATATAGATTCAGTGTCAGCTGAAGTTGGTAAAGAGGTGCGTAAAAATGACCCACACTTGCTTTATTTAACAACTGAGATTTTATATTTTTGGAGGCCTACATTTCACATTAAACATAGGCTTTTGGATTTGTATGATTTCAGTTTATTTGAAGTCTAATAGGACTGAGTGGCACATACCAGTATATACTATGCAATGGCAGAAATATGTGACCAGTAGGGATGGGCATTCGATTAAATTTTCTTAGTCGATCGTCGGAAGAATTAACGATCGACTATCGATTAATCATTAATATTTTTAAATTCAAATTTATTATTTAGTCAACTTTTTATAAATTAAAAATGTAATGAAAATACAAAAAATACAGCGTGTTTTTCCTCGATTAGATCCTTATTACAAGATGATCAACTTGTGGCAGTTAAACTGGGCGTTCGGTTAGGCTAAATTTGGCTAAATAGGCTAAAAGTTCGGTGCTCTAATTTACTAACCAACGCAACTGAACCTGCAGCTGCGAGTTGGCATTCGTGAGACCTTCGTTTGTTCCAAAATAATAATAATAGCTTAACCAAAAACATAATAACATTTAGATCTGACAGCAGTTTTTGTCAAAATGTAACTCAATCAAGGCACGGAGTCGAGAAAGGGTGAGGGAGATTAGCCTACCGGCTAACGTTAGGCTACTTAAAGCTTCATAAAAAATAACTCACATACAACTTCTGCTCCAGTCTACTGATTTTTTGTTGAGAAAGATAAGCATGTTGATGACATGATCTGGGGTCAGCCGCGACCGCAACCTGCACGGTGACCGTCAAGCCTTGTTTACACTTTCGCCTGGCACTTCAGCGCGAGTCTCTGCAGACTGCGCGCGCACCTCCCTCCGTGCGGACGCGTCGAGTGTAAACAAATGCTTCAGTCCAGCCGCTGAAAACACCGCTCTGATGAGGGGACGGACGTTGCCGGGATGCACAGGTACCTCCGCGCTAACATGAACAGCCCGGGGAACACGTCCACTTTCCACTCACACTACGCAACGCAGCAGCATTAGTTTAATGATAATCGATAACAAATTAACGTGATCGACGAAATTCTTAATGATCAATAATCCATCGTCGATTAATCATGCCCATCCCTAGTGACCAGTGTCGATTTATATGCTCAGTCTGGATGTAAGACTGATCAAACATGGATGGTGCAAAAATGTCCCAAAATGAGGAAGAATTTGTTCTTAAAGGGGTCATATAATGCCATTTTTTTACAAATTAATATGTACTTAATATGTTTAGGGTCTAAATTAAAACTTTGTAATATACTTTAATATATATTACAAAGTGCATTTATACTAATGCATTAAAAATGCATTAGTATTTTAAGAAAACACTAATTTTACCTGGTCAAACACGTCGTTTCAGTGCATATGTCTTTAAATGATAATGAACTTCTCTCACTCCCCCCTCTGTTCTGACGCCGTTATGATACAACGTGCGTGGAGTGTTGCCTTGACAACAGTTGAGGGATATTTTGGAGAGAGAATGGCAGCGGTAGTCTCTGAGGACACGTGTGCAACCGTATTAGTTTGAACCGGAGTCGCTCCCGAACAAGATGGCGGCCGCAAAGAATTTCGCCAGCTAAGGCTCGAACAAGACGTTTCTGAATGCTCGGTTAACATAATGTCACTTTGATCTATTTTTATATATACTGGCAGGGTCGAGTAGTGAGATACGAACGCTATGTGTTTACTGATGTATACGTCAGAGGGAACATAAATAGTTGCTACCCATTCGTTTTCAGGAGCAGGTTCTTAGCAAAACCAGCTTTATACGAACCCTCGTTTATAAAGCAGTCTGGTGAAAAATTATTCGCACAAACATGCACACATTGACGTTGATCGTGGGGAATATTCCCTTCGAGAACAAAACTCAGCCACTGCGTCTTAAGCGGTTTGGATTTAGGAACAAAATGACTGCTGTGTTCGTTATTACACCCAAGAACAGAACACCACAATCGCTTCGACTGTTCTGCTCCAGTATAAGCAATTGTGGCATACATCCATTCTGCTCCAGTGTACTAAGAATCTATGATGACAGTTCGCTCAGTGTGGGTCTGTATCTGAAACACTGGAGGGGGGTTCCATCTATATCCATGGATGGCTTACTACAGGCTTCTTTAGAAGACGTCATGAAAGTCCTATCTTAGCCGCACCATACTGGTACTTTTACCAGTTATAGCTGGAAAGAAAGCTGACAGTGACTTCCCATAAGTGTTATTCCGTGATAGAATAAATAGATCCTGTGCAGGACCCCTACGACAGCAGTGTGTTTGCACAAAGTCACAGGTTATGAGAAACTTACTGAGAGAAAGTATGCTAAGGACAGGCCCTCACTGTGTGTGCGCGGTTGGTGAGGTCGTGCTCTGGTTGTCCAGTCCGAGCCCGTGGGCTGACACATTCCAGACACCTACTGCTGCTTATTTACAGGAATAATTGTGCTGGGGCGGCTGCTCTGCTGCTATTTCCTCTCTCACCTTCAGTTCCTCCTAAAGACCCTGACAGCACATCTGAGCATGCAACCAGCTAGACGTTATCTTGCAGGAAACCAAGGCACAGACTAAAAACAAAATTGGTTGCAGTGACTGGAATTCTCGGGGAGACTTTAAGAGCGGAAAGGCTTGTAACATGATCTCATTGCCTATTCACAGTCTAGCAACAGTTAATTATGTTCAGGTAAATTGAATGGTCTTGAAGCCATGCGTTAACATTGACCATGTTTGGATGTTGACTTCTCATTTGGCAATGATACTGAAAGTGTAGCTCATGTTAGCCCACTTCCACAAATCTGTCACACCTTTAGTATGAGATTTAGTGTGACAGAACATCATTACCTGTCTAACACCGCATCCTAACTACACGTGACGCGATCAAATTCCAGCGACAGCAAGTGTGTCTGTCCACACTAGACGCGACGCGACTGTGAGATGCCACATATTCAGAACAGCGTGTGAGCTATGGTGTAAGCAGAGTCTCTCTGTGAAAGCGCACTGTTGGCCCGCAGTCGCATTGGAAATGGGTAAGGACATAATCAAATCAAGAAATAACATTATTAAAAATCAGAACATTAACAAAATATACTCATTGACTAATTTTGTGATGAAGTACAGTTGTATGTTTGCATATAATTCATTTTGAACGCTATATTATCTGCTTTCACAATCTGAGGTAAATTATCCGTTATCTTGTGGCACAATGACCTATTTTTAACTAAAAATAAATAATGTGTAGATCATAAACAGTGTAATTTATTCATTCTGTCAGCCGCGTACGTCGCAGAAATAGGAACCGTTTCTAAATTAGAAACTTTGCGCGTCAGCGTCGCGTCTGGTTAGGACAAAAACTCTGATTAACATGGAAAAGATACCTTTTATCGCGTGTCGCGGCGTCGCGTCGCGTGTAGTTAGGACACGGTGTTAAAGTTCCCGGTAATGAGCTGTCCGGAGTGCAATGAAGCCTCTCTACAGGCTGATTCATGTAAATGCTTGGCCAGAGCGTTTAAGACCCCGTGAAGACCCAGCGTTCCGCGTCAGTAAGGAGAAAACATAAAGGAAAAATGCATCCTGCATTTCTTGGCTGTTCGTCCTCAGCACATTTTTTCAAAATGCCCATAAAAATGGCAGCATTACGATTGCATAACAGAACGGACAAAATGTACAGCTCCATTCCAACTTTTTCCCTGCAAACGTGTCTCCCTCGACGCGTCTGGTTTTATTTGCAGATGGACCCGTGAGATGTGCCTATTTGGGACTCGTAAAATGTTAAACACTATTGCATCATCAGGTTCAAAAAGGATTGTGCAATCCTTAATGGATCCATGTGTGCTTTTGAGGCTGGCGTTTTTTTTATACATCTAAAATTTCTGCTTCTCAACAGTGATGTAGCAAGTATTTTTATTTTTTTGCTGACAAGCAGAAATCAGTGACTTTTGAAAACAGAAGTGTGAAGATTTAGCCAGGTCCAATGCTCCAGCTCAGACTGATGATGTCATGGATGTTGCAAGCGTGTCTAGACTGAATGCCTTTGACAGGCTGTGAGAGTGCAGAAATGGCTGTTAAATTCACTTTCCTACTTTGGGCCTGTGTCTAGTGTGAGTGAGAAGTGAAAAAGAGAGTGAGAACTTGGGTTCAGGTTCAGGTCTTCTAGCAGAGTCTGTTTTGATGTCATGTAACTGTAGATTGCTTTTACAAAACCATTTGTTGGTTGCATTTAAAATCTATCTATCCATCCATCCATCCATCCATCCCTCCATCCATCCATCCATCCATCTACAGTTAGCTTCTTTTCGACATGCTGTCTTATCATGATAAAAACAGAATTCACTAATAAGATGCAAAAAAAGGAAACTGGCCATATAATGTAAATACAGGGGAAACAGCTTCTGAGAAGAAGAGATGGCTTGATAAGAATTGAATTTGGTCAGAGAATAGTCTCATTGCATATTCCTCATCTCTTAGTCCCGTTCTTGCCTTTTCAGTGATTTTTTTCTGCTTCAGCAGGACTTAAAGCTCAGTTCCTGTCTCACTCATCGCATCATCTATTATCAGAGTTCAGAGGGGCCGGCATCAGGGGAAATAAACGTCTTAAAGAAAGAGGGGGAAATGCTGGTTTAAATTACAGCTTTAAAATTCTCTGATTAGAGTCTTCATCGCTGGAGATTGTCATTGAAATGAGCTCAGGCAGAACGGGATTAAAGACTACTTGGTCTCTCTTGTGAATCTACTGTGTGCTTTTTTTTCTTTCTTTTTTTTTCTGATGCCACCCTGTAAAATCTGGCTCTGCTTCTCAAAGAGCCGTATCATTTATCCCTTGCTTTTCAGCTTAAACATCCTTGTTTAGAAAGAAGGGGATTTCCATCTAACTGGTGAGAAGATATCTGTCCTACACATTTTTTCAGTCAAGTCTTCAGCTGAACATTTCTAAGAAAAGATAATAATGTATGTGCTTAATAGTTTGTTGCTCTTGGAGATTTGCGCTTGGTGTTTGTGTATTCATTTTGTATTAATGAGAAATTGCTGACTCACTGGCTTCTGTGGCCCTGTGGGTTTAAAGCAGAAGGTGGTGTTACTCACAGCTGTTTAGGGCAGTGAGGGACTTTAAATGAAGTGTTACGGGAAGCCTGGGGCCTTGGGCAGGGAATTTAAAATGAGATAATGCAGCTGATGTCTGGGGGTCTCTTAGGGGCCATGAGAGGCTTGTTTTCTGGTAATATGGAGTGATTCTAATCTAGACCCCTAAAACAACGTGACATCTCAGGACTAACTTGCATTTTAGAAGAGGACAGAATAGGTGATTCTGAGAGCTGTAGGTCCATGTGCTATATAGATTTTGGATTAATTCAACCAGAGAAAACGAAAATTCTCGGGCCAGCAGCATGTGTCCAAATTTCAATCTTAACCGTTCTTCAATCTAAAACGATCTTAAAACGACTTTAAGTGTAAACCATACTTGTCCTTTAAGTTGTTTTAGGAAGGAAATAACACTTATATTTCCTTTGTGCAATAGATTAATTGAAAATACATTTAAAATGTTATATTTTAAATAACAAGTATTTAAATATAAATTATAAATCGTATTTTTTTTAAATATTAAAAGTGCATTTTATTTAATGTTTCATATTTTATATGATTCACGCCTTTTTTGTTGTTCACACCAACAGATGATGTCAGACCTCAGTGCAATACACAAACAAAAAATTAATTTAGCAGCAGAAGACATTTCTTAAGCTGCTTCTTCTAAAGAATTGTTTCCCCTTTGATTTCCTTACTGTCATTTGATATCAGCTTCACATTTAACTCACATTTACTTCTTGACACTCACTCTGCCCATCTCCCTTTTTTCAGGTGTTTTAGAATGATTTTTAGAATTAAGTGGTGCAACAACTTCAAGTTTGTGTGTAAAAGCATATATGTCTTGCTTTGAAATGTTCGTGAGTATGTCACATGAGTGTATGCATATTTATGCACTTTTATTTTGGATGCTAGGCCACAAAACATGTCATAGTTTTGCCCACTGATTCTCGGTCGAGAAACTTCTGGCTTCTGTAGAAATTCCTGTCTCTGGCAGATGCCCAGGAGACCGGCTGACGCTGCCTGTTTACTGCTCTAAACACGAATGCACACAAAGAAAGTAACATCACCGATTCAAAAACTGCAGCTCAGGAAAACACAAAAATGCCCCATGTTATTATGGATTCAATTCCTGACCACCAACCCCCAAAAGCCCTGTGGTCTTTGAATATGTTTACACCCTGTTTAACCATGTGTGCACTTTTATTTGGGTCAAAAAGTTTGAAATGCTGTGGGTGTAGCTCAAGCAGTGTACAATACAGTGCTGTTTCTGAGAGCCACTGAATGCTTCTATTTAATCTTGAAATAGACCCTTTAAATGTAAGTTTGGATGAGTCACAAGTGAAAACAATGTGTTTCTGTGAAGCCACTTCTTTAAGACTATATCAAGACTTTAGGTTTTAATCTTTCTCTAAAATGTTTACTTTTTCATTTGCTGGATTTAAAAAACCATTCTGTTATTTTCGAACAAGCTATATTGTTCATCTTTTTATTGAGCTATCTTGTTTAAAGGGACAATATGTAGGAATATCTCCCATCTAGAGGTAAACATGTATTTTGCATTCAAACGAATTGTGCTCTCCAGCGCCTCACTTTTTCAAATGCGCGTTGCATCTACGGTAGCCGTCATGTACCAAAAAGCCATGACAGGATGTCTTCTAATAGCACTTCGTCGAGTGTTTATTTGGGCGAACAGGTTTGTTATTTCAAACGAACAGCAACATGACACGATAAAAAAACAAATGTTACAGTACTGACTGAAAAACATGACCTACTGTAATAAATAGTTATGCCTTCTTTATTCGTTATATTTTCTGAAGTACGTGCATTGTTAGATATCATCATCATCTACTTTTAACTATAAATGTACATCGTCTATAAAATAAAGTACACAACCAAACAATGAAAAAAAGCTTGTACAGGGTTTCCGTGGGTCTTAAAAACTCTAAAAAAGTCTAAAATTTCAAAATCACAATTTAAGGCCTTAAAAAGTCTTACATTTGCTGAAGTATTGTATTCTAGGTCTTAAATCTTTTTAAATGGGTCTTAATTTTCCTATGTCCATGTAAATCTCATTGAAATTATCCCACAGCACTTTGGAATAGTTTTTTTTTATTTATATTACGTAGTTGTAGTTCTTAATTCTCTGTATTACAACTACAAAATAGAGCAACATGCAACAGCCAATCAGTTTTGAGGTTTTGTGTTATTGGCGGGTATCTCAGATACCACAGACAGACATAAAACGAATTTTATTCAGCTATGGGGAAGTGGAAGTTTAGCGATACTTGGCTTGAAATATCTGAATTTAGGATCTGATTTTGCTGATTTGGATTTTGCTTTTTGATCAGAGCCAACACTTAATAGCAGAGGTGCTCTGGGTTTTCCACACGGCAACATGATACCAGTCCTACATTGTTTCAAACGATGTTTCCTTCAGGTGCGTGAAAGATAAAACGGCCTACATTACGCGCTTTGGAATAGGGGATTTTATAAAAACAGAAACGGAACAAATTTCCAAAATCACGGGACCGTTTGTACTGATTTTCACCGAATGTTCAGTTTGAATAAATTAAATTACTTTGCGAATAATTTTGAGACTCGTCACGCATTTCCTTTGTACGTTTTTTTTTTTTTGTTCGCTGATATAGGTCTTAAATTTCATTCATAATGGTCTTAAAAAGGTCTTAAAAAGTCTTAAATTTGACTTTGTGAAACCTGCAGAAACCCTGTTGTAATTAAGACTGTAACGTTACCTGCTCGAGAAGAAAGCAGGACTTTGGCGTCTCATTTAAAATCTTTCTCCTGCATTAGCTCTATCCACCTGGAAAAGCTATCCTGACATTAACTTGTGTTTTCTGCGGTCACATTTCCTTTTACGATCTATTTCGGACTATTCTGGTGACGAAGGATTTGCAGTGCAGCCTTTTAAACTTGCCGGGGCAGTGACAAGCGCCTCTCACTGCTCTACAACTCCGTTTCTGATGCTTTCAGTTACGTCACACTGGCTCTGAATGAAAACGCGTTGTGGAAACCAGCCCGTTCTCATCCTTTAGTGTCACATAGAACGCTTATATGACAAAACGGTGCTATACTACGCACATGGCACCCTTTATTGTGTAATAAAACACGCGAACCCAAGGCGTCATAAACCCTTTAGCGTAACATGAGACTACCCTACCCACACCTAAACCTACCCATCACAGCGTGTGTTATATTAATGATAACGGGTGCCATGTGCGGTAGCATAGCGCCATTTTGTCATATAGCGTTCTATATGGACGCTAAAGGATGAGAATGCGTCGTGGAAACACTGGTTGGCCTAAGTACTTTTTGTCCCTCTCTGCTATTATAGTTTTTCAAGATGGCGGAACTACATGGAAGCCTCCATGGACTTACCCGTCCCCATGT
>JAQIUQ010004144.1:0-12669 GCA_030378365.1 Hybognathus amarus
AAAACTTTGCCTGATAATTTACTCACCCCCATGTCATCTAAGATGTCCATTTCTTTCTTCTCTTCAGTTGAAAAGAAATTAAGGTTTTTGATGAAAACATTCCAGGATTTTTCTCCGTATAATGGACTTCTCCATATAAGGTCCAAAAGACAGTTTCACTTCAAACTGCTTCAAAGGGCTTTAAACTGATTCCACGAACTTATCAAACGGAACGATTGCTCATTTAAAAAAGTTTGTTTTTTAAGCTCAAATGCACGCCTTGCTCTGTTCTGTGTGACTCGTGCTGTTCGAACTCGTTCATCAAAATTAACAAATCTTTTTTTTTTGAGTCATTTGGTTGATTCAACAAACAAATTCGTTGTTCATTTTGATGAACGAGTTCAAGAAGGAGAGTCACGAATGCGACATCAGAACAGAGCAAGGCGAGCATTTGAGCTTATAAAACGTAAACTTTGTTATTTATTTTTTAAAATGAGCGATCGTTTCGTTTGATAAGACCCTTATTAATCGTCTGAAATCGTTTAAAGCCCTTTGAACAGTTTGCAGTTTGCACTGAAACTGTCTTTTGGATCTTTGAACCATTTGGTTCCCATTGAAGTCCATTATATGGAGAAAAATCCTGGAATGTTTTCATCAAAAACCTTAATTTCTTTTTGCTGAAGAAAGAAAGACATGGACATCTTGGATGACGGGGGTAAGTAAATTATCAGCAACTACTCCTTTAAGCTTTGGTTGTTATTCATTGTTAAACAGCGTCAAATCAACTGCCTTTGCCCCGTATTTTAAGTTTGTTTTTCTTTCCCATCATTTTTGTTGAAAAAGGCATATATATTGTTCATGAGAAGTGTAAAGTTAAAAACCACCACACTAAAATAACTAATATACAAAATTTCACCACATTTTGAGAAATTGATACCAATAACGCTGAAAGTTTCTCAATACCAATTTAATACCACTCATTTTTTTTGCAAAGTTGGTTCCGATCGTTTGGCTTGGTCATCTGCATTTTCAGAATCCGACTCAGGCTTGAACTGATATTGTAAAGCTGTCAACATTATTAATAGTTTTTATAATTGCTTTGGAAGCTGAAGCTTGTGGTTATGAAAAGGGCGTTCACGTTTTCGACACACACTTGAGGTGTTCGGCCAATCACAATGCACTGGGGTCGGGAGCTAACCCTAAACCAATCAGAGTGCCCACATCCAATCCGAGTACACATTTTATAATAATATCGGCTGTATATCGACAGATTAGAAGGAAAACAGTTATTTACTCAGTAATTTATTTTATATTTATTTATAATTTATTAAATATTGATTAAAATAAATGTAAATTATATATGTTATATATATTTTATAATAATATCGACTTTAAATCGGCAGATTAGAAGGCAAACAGTCATTTACTTTATATTCATTTATAATTTATTAAATATTGATTAAAATAAATATAAATTATATATGTTGTATATATTTTATAATAATATCGGCTTTATATCGGCAGATTAGAAAGCAAACAGTTATTTACTCAGTAATTAATTTTTATACTGAATATTGATTAAAATAAATATAAATTATATATGTTATTATAAAAATATTGGCTTTATATCGGCAGATTAGAAGGAAAACAGTTATTTACTCAGTAATTTATTTTTATATTTATTTATAATTTATTAAATATTGATTAAAATAAATGTAAATTATATATGTTATATATATTTTATAATAATATCGACTTTAAATCGGCAGATTAGAAGGCAAACAGTCATTTACTTTATATTCATTTATAATTTATTAAATATTGATTAAAATAAATATAAATTATATATGTTGTATATACTTTATAATAATATTCGGCTTTATATTAAACGGCAGATTAGAAAGCAAACAGTTATTTACTCAGTAATTAATTTTTATACTGAATATTGATTAAAATAAATATAAATTATATATGTTGTTATAATAATATCGGCTTTATATCGGCAGATTAGAAGCCAAACAGTTATTTACTCAGTAATTTATTTTTATATTAATTCATAATTTATTAAATATTGATTAAAATAAATGTAAATTATATATGTTATATATATTTTATAACAATATCGGCTTATATCGGCAGATTAGAAGGCAAACAGTCATTTACTTTATATTCATTTATAATTTATTAAATATTGATTAAAATAAATATAAGTTATATATGTTGTATATATTTTATAATAATATCGGCTTCATATCGGCAGATTAGAAAGCAAACAGTTATTTACTCAGTAATTTATTTTTATACTGAATATTGTATTAAAATAAATATAAATTATATATGTTATATATATTATAAAAATGTTGGCTCTATATCGGCAGATTAGAAGCCAAACAGTTATTTACTCAGTAATTTATTTTTATATTAATTCATAATTTATTAAATATTGATTAAAATAAATGTAAATTCTATATGTTATATATATTTTATAATAATATCGGCTTTATATCGGCAGATTAGAAGGCAAACAGTCATTTACTTTATATTCATTTATAATTTATTAAATATTGATTAAAATAAATATAAGTTATATATGTTGTATATATTTTATAATAATATCGGCTTCAGTATCTGGCAGATTAGAAAGCAAACAGTTATTTACTCAGTAATTTATTTTTATACTGAATATTGATTAAAATAAATATAAATTATATATGTTATATATATATTATAAAAATGTCGGCTTTATATCGGCAGATTAGAAGCCAAACAGTTATTTACTCAGTAATTTATTTTTATATTAATTCATAATTTATTAAATATTGATTAAAATAAATGTAAATTCTATATGTTATATATATTTTATAATAATTTCGGCTTTATATCGGCAGATTAGAAGGCAAACAGTTGACTCAATAATTTATTTTTATATTAATTCATAATATATTAAATATTGATTAAAAATAAATATAAATTATATATGTTATATACTGTATATTTTTTAATTATATCGGCAGATTAGAAGGCAAACAGTTATTTTCTCAGTAATTTATTTTTATATTAATTCATAATTTATTAAATATTAATATCGGCTTTATATCGGCCACTATTTACAACATGCGGTAATTAAGACATGGCATGAATGCACCTATAAGCCATAAGCGCCTGTGATGCTCACCGAGACAAGCATTTTTACATAATTTTACGAAACGGTAGTCTGGAGTCTAAGCATGACCCACGTAAATGGATTCTCCGAGGGAATAACTGAGTGTGGTCTGCTGTTTAGTTGTAATAACCAGCCTGTAAAGAAGCTGAGGTAAATTGCCACCAAAATGAAAAGCTGGCTCTTAGCCACTGACGTCATGTAAGTAAATGTGCTTCAGGACAACTGCCATAAAATGACTGCCAACGACGGAGCACACTTTGCTCCTGGTGAGCCATTTCTGCAAGTGCTATTCAGGTTTACCTCCACTGTTGGTAAAAATGTAAATCAACATGACTTGTAAACTGTGGTGGTGCTCCGTGAGCAATTTGAAAACACAGACCACTTTAGTGTGAAATTAGTCGCATGATTCTGGAGTGTTCTCTAAGTAAACATTGGAAATTTTCTGTCAATTCAAGAGCAGTTTTTCTTGAGAAGACTAGCGAGACCAGTTACAACATTTCAAAGTTAAAGCCTTGTAACTCAAACCAGATGGAGGGCTTAGTCAGTTCAGTGGAAGAAATTAATGCTGATACAAATGGCGTCTGAACTTCTTGAAAGAAAAAAAAATCTGAAAGACTGATGCTTTTATATCTAATAGTATCGTGCCCTTCAGCCGTCTTTGGCATACTTAAATGCTGTAATGTTCTTATTCAAGCTAGTTTTTTCCATGACCAGACACATGTGAAAAGCAATCTCTGATCCATGAATCATTAGATGAGTCAGTTCCTGAAACTCGCCATAAACCTCCAAGTTCTTGGCCACAGCTGAAAGCAGGAAATCCAGGCTTCAATAACTTCCTTTCCCAGAGCTGGCCACGCTAGTGGTTCAGTGCGCCCTGTTCCTTGCTAGCAATAGGAAGATGTACGCCTGTGGAACAAAAACACTCAGTCACTTCATTTACTGAAACTGTGTATAATTTGTGGCCTGTATTCAAATGTCGAGCGCCCAGGATCTCTGGCACCGTATTTAGTTCTTCTCCGTCGTAATAAATCCCCAGCAGGCCTTTCATTAATTGCTGTTGCATTGTTATCGTGAGCGGAGGAGCCCGGGCAGATTCCCTTTGCCTTGGAGCTGGCCTGGATTTACAGGGGGAATATACAGGCTTTAAGATACCTCTGAACATTAGTATGCAAAGTGGACCTGCTCAATGAGTTTGAAATCTCGCTACAGTGCGGCCTTCGGCTTTGTAAACACACCGCTTAACCTCTCCGATGCCTTATGCAAATACTAAGAGTTCCAGGGGTTGGGTTTTTTGTTTAATATACAGGTTGCAGTTGCTGGAAACATTTACTATGCTATTCAGCCATTGATTTTTAAGGTGAAGCTAACTCCACCCAAATTCTTTCTAAAATAAGATATTTGGAGAAATATCTCAAGTCAATGCGTTCCATTGTTGCGGCATTCTTCATATCTTCTTTTGTGTTCTGTGAAAAAATTATTTCATACAGGTTTTGAACTACATGAGGGTGAGTAAATGCTGACAGAATTAATAATCGTATTTTCAGTTCCTCTTCTCTCAATTATTTAAGCATAATCATCTGAGATAGCTGCAATATATCCTAGTATTCTTTTTAATATGAAGAGACACCTATTAGTAAGGCATTTGTGTAAACAGTGGTGCTTTCTAAACATTGCTCAGTTTGTGTGAGCAGCTCGAAATGTCTTCTTTTGGCTCAGCCAATGGCGTGAGTGGGGGCGGGACTTCCTGTTTTTCGAACAATGGCAAGCAGATTCAGTTTTTGCAATACAGTATATAAGTTACACACTTCAACCCTACTGATTATTATTTAAGCTAAAAACAGTCAAGGATAGTATGTATAAGTACACTAGAACAAAAGTCGTAACCTACAAATGTTTCTTCAAGGATTTTTTTTTCTATTTGATTGGACTCATTAAAAATATTTGGACTTTAATTTTGAAACATTTGGACTTTAATCTCGAAACATTTACTAACTGAACTTTAAATCTCAAAACATCTGGAGTTTAATCTCGAAACATTTGGACTTTAATCTTTAAACATTTGGACTTTAATCTCGAAACATTTCGACTTTAATCTCGAAACATTTCGAGCTTTAATCTCGAAACATTTCGACTTTAATCCCGAAACATTTCGAACTCTAATTTTGAAACATTTGAACTTGAATCTCGAAACATTTGGACTCTAATCTGGAAACATTTTGACTTGATCTCGAAACATTTCGACTTTGATCTCGAAACATTTGGAATTTAATATTCGATACATTTCAAATTTATTCTTGAAACATTTGGAGTTTAATCTCGAAACATTTTCAACTCTTATTCTTGAAACATTTCAATTTAATCTCGAAACATTTCGACTCTAATCTGGCAAACATTTCGGACTCTAATCTCTAAACATTTCAACTCTAATTCTTCGAAACATTTTCAGCTTTGATTCTCTAAACATTTTCGAATTTGATTCTTCTATACATTTGCAATTTATCTCTCGAAACATTTTGACTCTAATCTCGAAACATTTCGACTTTAATCTCAAAACATTTCAACTCTAATCTCGAAACATTTCAACTCTGATCTCGAAACATTTTCAACTCTGATCCTCGAAACATTTCGACTTCTGATTCTCAAACATTTCAACTCTCGATTCTTTAAACATTTCGACTCTGATTCTCTGAAACATTTCGACTTCTGATTTTTTAAACATTTCAACTTTATTTTTAAACATTGACTTGATTTTCAAACATTTCGACTTCTATTCTTAAACATTTCAACTCTAAATATTTGTAAACATTTCAACTTCTTGATTCTTTAAACATTTCGACTCTGATTCTCTAAATCATTTCGAACATCTTGATTTTATTGAAACATTTCAACTCTGATTTCGAAACATTTCAAGACTCTGATTTCTAAAACATTTTCGACTCTGATTTTTTAAACATTTCGACTCTAATACTCGAAACATTTCGACTTTAATCTTGAAACATTTCAACTCTATCTTGAAACATTTCAACTCTGATCTAGAAACATTTAAACTCTGATTTTTTAAACATTTCAACTTATTGATTTTGTAAACATTTCAACTCTGATCTTGAAACATTTCAACTCTGATTTTTCTAAACATTTCGACTCTGATTCTTTAAACATTTCAACTTCTATATCTTTAAACATTTCGACTCTTGATCTTTTAAACATTTCGACTCTGATTTTTTAAACATTTCAGACTCTGATCTTTTAAACATTTCAATCTGATCTTGAAACATTTCGACTCTGATATTCAAACATTTCAACTCTGATTTTTGAAACATTTCAACTCTGATTCTCGAAACATTTCGACTTCTGATTCTTCAAACATTTCAACTCTTGATTTCTTAAACATTTCAACTCTGATCTTGAAACATTTCGACTTCTGATTTCGAAACATTTCGACTCTGATTTCTTCAAACATTTCAACTCTGATCTTTCAAACATTTCAACTTCTTGATTCTTAAACATTTCGACTCTAATCTCGAAACATTTCAACTTCTGATTTTTAAACATTTCGACTCTGATCTTGAACATTTCACTCTGATCTTTTAAACATTTCAACTCTTATTTTTTAACATTTCGACTTCTGATCTTTGAAACATTTCAACTCTTATTTTTAAACATTTCAACTTCTTATTTCTGAACATTTCGACTCTGATTTTCGAAACATTTCAACTCTGATTTTTTAAACATTTCAACTCTGATTCTCTAAACATTTCGACTTCTTGATTTTCTAAACATTTCGACTCTGATCTTGAAACATTTCACTTCTAATCTTTAAACATTTCGACTCTGATCTCGAAACATTTCAACTTGATTCTTAAACATTTCAACTTCTGATTCTTTGAAACATTTCAACTCTTATCTTTAAACATTTCGACTCTGATTTCGAAACATTTCAACTTCTTGATTTTTGAAACATTTCAACTCTGATTTCTGAAACATTTCGACTTCTGATATTTTCAAACATTTCAACTCTGATTTTCTAAACATTTCAACTTTGATTCTTTGAAACATTTCGACTCTGATTTTGAAACATTTCGACTCTGATCTCGAAACATTTCAACTCTGATCTCTCAACATTTCGACTCTCCATCTCGCAAACATTTCGACTCTGATTTCTGCAACATTTCGACTTCTGATCTCGCAACATTTCGACTCTGATCTCGCAACATTTCAACTCTGATCTCGCAACATTTCGACTCTGATCTCGCAACATTTCGACTCTTGATCTCGCAACATTTCGACTCTGATCTCGCAACATTTCGAATTTAATCTTCGAAACATTTCGACTCTAATCTCGAAACATTTGGAGTTTAATCTCGAAACATTTCGACTTTAATCCGAAACATTTCGACTCTAATTTCAAAACATTTCGACTCTGATCTCTGAAACATTTCGAATTTGATCTTCGAAACATTTCGACTCTGATCTCGAAACATTTCGACTCTGATCTCGAAACATTTCGACTCTGATCTCAATGCCTAAATTTGTATTTTTTTTTACAGATTTTTTTTACGTTGCGGTTCAGGGCTTCCGTAAAAATGTCCAAATGAATTAATTTTTTTTTACTTGAATGAACTCTTTTTGGGGGGATTTTGCAGTGTTTGCAGCTGACCGGATTTTGATGTAGTATTTTAACACATCATCATATACATTTTAAAACGTATATCTAAGAAACGACACTAAAAATGTTATCCTAGAAATTGTGCTTCATGTGATCAAATCTAAATTCAAGAATTCAAAAATATTGTTGAATAACAATATTTTTCAACATTATTGAATCAACCTAAATGCAACATAAGTTTACAACAACAAAACCAGTTGTAAGTGTTCTCGATCAGGTATAACTATAAAATCTTGGATGGGCTGATGGTGAGTAAACTAACGGCAAATTTTCATTTTTGGGCGAACTATCGCTGTTTACACCTTATATTAAGATGCGTTTTGGTCTATCGGATCACAAGTAGATGACGCTAAATACAGGGTCTAAAAAGATCTGAAAAAAACCCACCCATAGACCCTCCCTCTAAGAAATCAGGACAGAAGTGGTTAAAAGTGCACAAAAGAGATGGATTAAAACACCAGGTGTAAACGGGAAAGCGTCTCCCTCGTCTGCTTGTGATCCGATCGACCAAAACGCATCTTAATACCAGCTATAAACAGGGCCTTTGAGGTTTTTTTGTAATACGGTCAGGGGTGGTTGTCTGTGAACTTTTTGAAGTTGTGCTCTTTTGAAACAGTATTTAGAAATAACATTGCTAAACCTGACGGGACAGGGGATTTTACTAGCATGTTAGCGCAGAGCCCATGGCTGGGTCTCATCTGGTCGCCGCTGCTCACGAGGCACCAATAAACACGGCCGCATCCCTTTGCCGATGGATGACAAACAAACAGCGTGTCAGAAAATTCCATGTGACCTTTCCGCCATTAGTGCTGTGGTGAGGAGAAGTGATTTATGACAGATGGAGGTGCGCTCCAAACAGACGCTGTCTTTGACATGCTGGGACTTGTGAAATGCAGATGGCCTCTCTGCTCATCACTGCCATTTCATTCCTCATGCCTCACCGCATGTCGCTCGGCCCGTGTCCTTGGCTTTGGCTGGGAAATCTTGTATGATGAGCAGGCTTTATTCACAGCTTTTATTACGTGGCTTTTATACGCACTGTTTCCACACTTGGTTGTTTAGCACCTTTGTGAGTTGGGACGGTGGAATTCAAAGCGTATTGTGATAGACATGCTTTTTTAATAAGGTCAACCAATGCATCCTAAAGAAGCTTGGAAGTATAATTGAATTCTTTATCAGTTTGTTTTTGTCATATTATGTTATTACTATTTCTGATTATTTTCTTTTGTGGAACACAAATAGATATTTAGCACAATGAATTTCCGTGCTTTGTTAATCAAATTTTCATGGTTTATCCTTGATGATTACATTGTTGTCTATTCAAATATAACAGGATTTCAAATACATAGCTGTTGTAAAGTGTAGACATTTATTTTTAATCGTCATTAAGTTGAAAAAGAGTAGAATGAACATTATTTTAGGGGTTTGGAATGACATGAGGGTGAGTAAATGATGACAAAATGCAAATTTTTCTGGTGTAAAATATGACTTTGAGCCTCAGGCTGGAAATGGGACTACTGCCTTTGCCGTTCTTTGTGCCATCAGTGTGATGGGCCAAACATTGCACATAATTGTGGTGCATTGGAGGCAGGTGGAGAAAGTTGTTTTGACAGGCCCTGTAAATCAATCCAGCTCTCTGCCCAACAGAAATTGATCCCAAAGCGGCCCGTAGTTGCAGCACCAGGCGGTAGGCTTCAGGCCTCAGGTTTGAGTTGGATCCTATCAGACGCTTTCACCGCATCTCACCCCGCCGGGTTTAAAGAGGCATGAAATAAACGCTTGGGTCTTGCCAGCAGGAGAGCGCCAGTGGCCGTCCAATCCACTGGACCTTTGCTGTCTGCTTCAGGAGATTGGTCGTGAGAGACTCTGTCATTGATTCATCAACGCTCTAGGACTTTAGATTTATTCATGAAAGAGCCAGTACAAAACAGATCAATTGATTTTCTCCCTGATTCTTGTATAGACTTAGGGGGAAGCATTTTTAATGGTGTTTATATACCTGTTTAATAAAAAAATGTTGTAGCCCTCAAACCGTATTCACTCTATAGACCTTATGTAGCCCCACCCCTTTTCAGTGCTGCGCTCGTTGTCTTTTGCCTTCCGGTCTGTATTTTCACAGCGATCTTTCATAGGCATGAATGAACTGCTTGTAAAAAAAATCCCGGTCGACATTTGTTAAGACATCTGCTTTAAAATGCTTATGATAAACATTACAATGCTCATGATAACTTGTGTTAACTCTACAATAAGTAAATCCACTTCACCAGCTAATTATTCCTCGACAGCGATGCCATAGAAATATACAGAGCGACCGCGAAACCGGAAGTTCAAAGACAATATTTTGCAGATGACGGCGCCCACGTTTCTCTGGTGCATAAGGTCTATAGCCCTTAATCCTGTAATTGTGGACAAATGTGGGCACAGAGGACTCTCTAAGAAATTTTTATTTCTTATAAATGTTATATTTATGTCTTCGATAAAGTTTTGTCTATCCATTTATGGTGTTTTTTTTATTTTGGGGTATTTTTGAATTTATTTACTTCAAAAAGTACCATATTTTCTATGTAAATTATGCTTATTTTTACATTTTATTTTTTTTAACTACATTAAATATCATTCCAGTAAGTTCTTAGAGCTAAAACCTAAAGATGAAGTGACTGTCACCTGGTGGCTTATTTTGGCTTATTTTAGAATGCTCTAAATGACAGTTTTTCCCATTCATTTCAATGGGTGCCCATTTTTGACCCAAATCCAAGATTAAGGAGTTATGTTTTCACCCACTTAACATTGTAGAATTGAGTCAATTAAAAAAGGCAAACTTAGGAAAAGTATCCAAGTCTTGCACCGCTCAGATCAAGGGAAGTATTTTTAAAAAACTATTTTGCCCACATTTGTCCAGAATACGCTTTTAGGGTTGACAAGAAACACAAAGAGAAAAGAGATTTCGCAACACTAATAAGTAAGTTACATGCAACAAGGTAACTGAAAATTGGCATTTTGATTTGACTTTGGTTTCTGTGAAAATATGTGATTATGCAAACAATGTTAATGAAAATCGAATGGTCCTTTTCAATTTCGACTTAAAAATTAGTAAAATTACCTCTCAAGGTTCATGTGTCCCGCTAAAGTTGTTTCACACATTCCAGCGATAATGAATTTGTTAGGAGGACGGATGCGGCATGTGTGGAATCTCTGTTATGTCTCGCTGCTGCTATGAATATGCATAATTTGATGCTGCTTGTTCTAAACAGAGCGTACTTTTTGAAATACTTTAGACATTTTTGAAAAGCAATAATATGCGGTATTTCGTAATTATATGGTAATTAGAGTTCTTCACTCTGAGACCTGAACCACCGCGGGTCATTACAGGGTCAGCGAAAGTCGTTGACTGAACCATTATTGCACCTCCAGAGATAACGGGACAAAAGGAGTCCACACAGAAAATTACATTTCAGACCTCTCATCTTCTATTTCATTACCCGGCCCTGTGCGATGGCTGAAATTGGTTCTCTTCATTTAGGGAGCCAAATTCCTGCTTAGCTAGAACCTGAGTGGTTTATGTAATCTGTCGAGAAGTGTCATCTCCCATCATGGCGTGTCGCAGCCATGGGCCGCTCTCACCATGGCATTGACTTGTTGCCTGCTTCCTCCTTTATCTCGCTAATAAGACCATTTCCATGGTGCTGGAGACGGGCAGATAGGGACATGCAATTATTTGTTAAGGCTGCAACTGTTTCCACAGGTGACATTCCTGCCTCTTAGAAGCTGTGATAATTAGTGTTCTAACAGGCTGTGGCACACTAGACTTTGGCTTTGACAGGCTTGCGACCAGAGGCACAGATGTAGGAAGACGGTCTCGCTAAAGTTAGTGGAGAGCCACTTATCTCGCTGATAAAAGTTCTGCGCTGTTGCTTCAGCGTTTAAAGTTCAGATAAAGAGAAGTGTGCTTATTTTCAAAGGCGACTAATCTGTGGCCCTGTTTGCACCTGCTATTAAGACCAGATCACAACTGGACGACGCTAAATACAAGTGTAAACGGGGTCTAAAGAGGTCCACTTTGGACCTCTTCCAGAGGTCGTGGAAAACACATTAGACCGGATCGCTTTCGTAGTGTGTAAACGCTCATGTGATCGAATGTGTTCAAAAGACCGTCTACTGATCTATTACGTGAACATTATGCAGGGCTCGAACATTAAGGCTTGTCCGCTTGTCCGGGACAAGTGGATTTTTTGTAGAAGAGAAAATTAGTTGTCCGAACCGGACAGGTTAAATTTCAAACAAAATAAAATGGCATCTTACTTCACGTTATGTGCCACTCGTTACGTCTATTTTACAGATTTAATTTTACCGATTTGAAACGAACACATTTTTCACGCTGCCTGTGAATGTCCTGAATGTGACTCACAGAAAGACGCGCGCCAGTATAATGCGCATGCACAGACCGCGCGCCAGAAGTTCTCTTTCGCGCTTGAACGAACATCAACAACACACACAATTAAGCCAAAATGTAATTTTTCGAGTATCTTCGTAACATAAGTGCAGTCTTATGATGGACATAAAGAGCTGTGACTCGTGAGAGAATGAGGTGCGTGTGAGATCCGCTGTCTCTATCCACAGCGGCTGCTCTTAAAGGGCCAGCTACCAATAAAGTGTTCTGTCAGTAAAGTTAATGAAAGAACAAAGGGAACAGAGAGAAAATTGACCTCAATAATCGCAATATGACATTTTCCCCAAATCGTGCAGCCCTAGATAGAAATTACTAAATCTTTACCCGGACAAGTGACTTTTGTGCATGGACAAGTGAAACATAAATTTACTTGTCCGAAGGACGAGTGCCTCAAAAAGTTAATGTCAAGCCCTG